>SGPM01000084.1:0-32275 GCA_004802725.1 Antrodiella citrinella
GGAGGAGGCGGAGGAGGCGGAGGAGGCGGAGGAAATTCAGGTTCTGATTCAGATCCCCAGGGTCATCACGTCCACTTTGACGAAGACTACTGCAGTGATCGTAGCAGTGCCACAGCCGAACCCATCTTCGACGGTGCCGACAAGGAAACGTATCGATCTCTTACCCTTGTCAAGTACCAAAGGTTCATGTCTGATCCAGGCAAGACCTGGGATGCCCCTGCCGTCAAGCAGGAGATAAATGTTAGTTGTTCCTACACTCATTACTCACCCTACTGATAATGTAGCGGCAGGAGCTGGGCCGTCAAATCATACGAGAAGCATTCAGGCTGAAGCATTTTTATGACATCCTTGCACGAGATCCAGTGGGTCAGTCGCGTCTCGAAGCGTTTGAAGCCGATCCAAAGAAACATGGACCAGGGGTTCGAAACACCTGGCTTGACATATGTGGCGAAACAACGAAGGAGCTCAAACGGTCCAAATGGAATAGGTCTTTGCAACACAAACTCGTACAGCTTGCTCTGAAGATCGTGGAAGTCTGCCCGGACCAGCGAAGATTTGGAACCAAGAGGATCGATTGGAACGGCCTCATTGACAGGCGGTTGTACGATCTCTACTACCTCTTGTCCAAAGCTCATCCTCTTCCTGGCGAATCTCCCGAAACCGCAGAAGAAAGGCTGATCACTCATTACATGAGTGAGCTTAAGAGCAAGGGAGAAGTTGAGCACCGACGGGCGGTACGTTTTCATTGTCCTGGTTACAAGCCTAATTACTCAACATCTTTCAGAAATACACTGTGCGTCGCAGTGTCGCAGCAATCATGGTCGCGGTATCCAGAGCAAGGGATGATGAAGACGCTCTCGCTTTTTGGAAGTACGTCTGGGACGTGGTAACGATGTTGGGCACCAATGGCATGTCGGAAGATGAGCTTGTCACCGAGTCAGTTGTGGAGGCCGGCCAGTCTACCCGGCGATCCTTCAGGCACGTCTTCACTTCTTCGTGGCGGCACCCTGCGATTTCAGACCTCTTCGACTATGTGGATCGAACACGCTCTGTCGAGGGGCATATCTTTCAGCTATCTCGCCTCAAGCCGGGACGTAGAGTTCATGTGGACAAGGTTTCTCAGCGGAGGGCACCTCCCGGACTGCCCCAGTCGTTCTTCAAGCCAGGATTCTTTAATAAGATGGAGGAATGGGAGGTGGAAGGTTACAAGCTAAGGGAGCCGGATTATCTACTGAAGGTGTTGAAGACCAGCCTACTTGTTTAGTTTTTTTTTGTACAATATGGACCGTCGTTAAGCTTATCTATGCACTATTTCTTGTTTCATACCTGGTTTAACCCAGGTCTGGCAACCATGATCTTTAGTGGCAGCCTCAGTGTGTTGAAGATAGAATACCAGCCTTCAGGCGAGGACGGTCAGGTGAATGAGAAGATCTCGGAGGTGGACATGACGCTCTGTATGCCCCAGTGAGGCGTTCAGCTTGTGGTGACGTCACGCGTCGACGCCAGCGCTTCACTTCGGTCAAGCTTTCTCAGCTTCATTGCCAACTTTCAAGCTTCAAGCTTCAAGTTCAGGCTAGAAAAGTTCCATCCCTGCCCTTCAATTCGTTCCTGTCGACCCCGCATTGCTTCCCCTGCAATATGAAGGGTGTCGTTCGACTCTCGATACGCGACAGGCGACCAGGCGGTTTTTTTTTTCAATCGAAGAGCCCAATGGATACCGAGCTCAAATCCGTGTCGTTGGGCATCAAGACCGGGTCTGACCACAGGTGCGAGCTTTCCGGTGCGGGAATAACCGATCTACGGCCCGCAGACATACCTTTTGGCGGATTCGGATGCACCATCGTGGCGACAATACCGTCTGTGTCGCGACCCCTTCTAAGTCTCAATGCTTCCCTCTTGTACGGGTGATCTCTCGCTCATGGATTGCACTGGTATGATTTTGAAGTCGGCGTTTTCGATGGGAGCCCGGGTCAAGGGGTGTCCGACCCTGCCGCGACTCTGGAACAATACGTGCCATCACACACCGTGCATGCCGCTTCCACGCGCATCCGGGGAGGGTCGACGTATATATTCCCGTTCTTTCCGTCTCATCCTGAGCTCAACATCCAGCCTCTCTTTGATCTCATGACTCGGATTCCCTTCAAAAAGTAAGTGAAGCCTTCAAGTTCTGTCTCCCGCGAAGTGTGTACCGACGCCATTCACACAGGTATCCGAAGGTGCTTTTCTACTCCGAAGACGTCGTTTGGCAGGAGAATATTGACGTCGAGCCGATCGACGCTGAGGTCCTTTTGGCGCAGATAAGCCCTGAAAGATGTGAGTCCGTCGAGCTACCATCAGCCTAGTATGGGTGCTTGCTGACTTCCGGGACTCAAACTAGTTGCTATCCAAATCCGCTCCCGCGATGTAGCCCCAGAGCTTCCTACCGTGCATTATGAGGACGTCATTCGCGCCAGTAACTTGTTCCAGGTCCATCAGGTGAGCATTCTCCAACCGCTCCCGCTCGTTCATGGAGGCCCTGACCTGTTCCATCGTTAGCACAACTGGCACGTCTCGTGGAGGCCCGACCCCGGGGTCTCCGAGTACGACTCGCCTTCCCTGCGTTTTGACGTGAGCCAAGAGGCCATGGACTTCATGAACGCTATTGGACCTGCGTTACAGCAACTTCATGATAGCCGCCACATGGTGCACAGGTCACTCCACTCGCTGCGGAAAATCAGGCTTGCGCGATACCACCAAGCAGTTGTTCTACCAGTACAGTCTGCCAATAGGATAGTGTTCTGTGTGGTCATGCTGCTGTTATACTACCACTTTCTCACTTAAGTTCATGGGTAGATAGATGCTTCCTCAATGCCTGCCTATCATTTTGTCTTTCTTGCCTCAACACAACACTTATCAATAGCTTCCTCCTTCAAACACACTCTGTATTCCTTAAATATCCTAGTACCTTGATATATAACCTGTTTGAGGCTGGAAACCTCCTCCACATGACCAATTTGTGTCGGATTGAGATTGTCTGAGTGGGGAAGGCTGTGTCTGCTCAAATCACAAAGTCCGGGGGTCACTGAGGGTCTGAGTCCTTAACCCCAAGGAATGAGTAGCAGGTCAGCATAGGAGTCTATTCCACAAAGACAACGTTCTCACCCCCGCACGTCCTATACCACAAATGTCCTCCTGAGCCTTGATGCGCTCCTTGAGATCGGAGAGTCGTGCCTACAAGGGTATCACGGACTCAGGGTATAGACATCATCTAGGTAAGTGGTGTACACATACCGATACCCTCGAATACTCAGCATCCAGTTTCTGCGTGATGTCTGTTATCAGGGCCTTGAGCTTAGGGACAGGCACTCACCCTCAGCTGGCGTTCCTCAACGCTGCCTACATCTTCATCGATGGATTCGGCATCGGTATCGGTGTTGTGGCCCTCCGTCTGTGAGGGGTGGTCGAAGTCGGAGCTACGGTAGTGTTTGCGATCGCAGCTAACGTCTCGACCGGTGTTGCGGATGTGGTAGCAGATGTGGTCGCTCAAGTCGTGGCTGCCGTTGTCGTCCGACTGACCAACGCCGTCACCGTCGTCGTACTTCCTTCCCCTCTGCGAAAGTTAAGCACCTAAGCCATGCCAACAGTCAGAAGCAAATCATCAGATTCTCTACTCACCTCTGGTAGGGAATACTGCTGCGATGCGGAGCCTGACTCAGAGAGCGCTAGTCTCAGACTGAAGGTCTCTGACTTGCTTGAGGCCAGCTCCTGCTCTACCCTGCTGACCTTGTCCCTCTCCACCTTTAATTGGTACTGTGGCAAATTCATTGAGAACGTCGTGCTAGGGCGGCTAGGCAATGAAGAAAGCACACGTACCTCGAGGAAGGCCCGCTGCTGGAAGAGAGCGGTTCGTTCGTCACGAAGGTCACAGTTATGTGCCTGCAGCTGCGAGACCTTCTGTCGTAGCCTCCTGGTGTCCGTCACCGTATCGTTGGTCATTGTGAGGCGGTTCGTGAGGCTTTCGTCTCAGAAGATTGCAGGGATGATCTGTGTGCCCAAGTCAAAAACTCGTATTTGTACGCGGCCGCATCCTTTATCAGTGCTTCATCGGGACTTTCTACGAGACGTCACACAGGGCATCTTCTACTCAGACCAGACGAGAGGCTTTCAAGACGTGCCTCCCATTCAATTGCGGCCCGGGCCCTACAACAACAAATCCAGTTGTATCATTATGCCCTGTAGATGCCGCTCGGCATCTGATTCTCGAGAAGATCACCTTCTAAGTTCTTTTTGAGCCAACCAGTTGGCAGGGGAGGAGCTCCGTACGGATAATCAACAAGAATCAACCATGCGAGGCTGTGATTTGACCTATGCACGTCATGTTCTGCTATGCGCCGTGTGTTGGGAAGATTTTGGCAATGGTTGTTGGAACTTGGCATCTCAGTCACGTGCATAGTACAAAATAGGAATTTTCTAGGTTCTGGGTATTGCCGCAACGACGGTGCCTCAGAAACATGTCTTTTTCGTCTTCCTCTTACCCTCGCTCCCGTCAATTCCAGCCAAGGCAAAGCAGATGGAAAAGTTGGGTTCAACCCAACCATCTGTGCTTCCACTAGTACTCCCTGAACCTGCTGTTGGTACGAAGAGAAGAGAAGAACCTCCAAGACGAAGTCCGTCAGCCGTACATCTGGTGAGGGACTGCTTATACAGCTGAGCAGGAAGCTCCCTCCCCATCTCTGTGTTTGTCCTGTAGCCAGTCTATTGGGGGTTGTGTTTGCTAACACCTCGTAATCCCCCAATAGGTCATAAGACCGATAGGTCTCCTACGCGGATTTGGACGGACGGCAGTCGGGGCAGCGATAACCCCCCTGACGAGAACCTTCGCGGGTTCGAAACTGCTATTGCCAACCGCCTCCTTGCGCTCTGGCTTCACTGCGCAGGTCTCAATCGTTGGGAATGAACGTCTCATGTCTAACCAAGCAGAACAGACGGCGCAAGTGTCTCCCTCGCACACAGACCTCCCCCCTGTTCCTCTTTTCTGCTTGGTAAGTGCGTGAAGCAGGTTCACCAGTTCAAGCTACACTGGTTAAACGAAGAGCTCATTGGCCTGAATATACCGCCTTGATTTGAGGATTTCGGGCCGGAACGTACTGACCATATGCGCTTGGACTTTGCAGAGATCCATCGTGTCTTGTATTCGCCCTCTGAGCTATGCTGTTTATTTTGACATATTCGCCACACGCTTTTTAAAGAACTGACGACTTTGCATGGACGTGGCCGATTTTATACCACGCCTACAGGACAATAATCGTCTTCCTCAGATGACCCTGCTCTTCCTGATATACGTCTTGTGTTCCTCGGTGCGCTCGCTTTCTACTCTGCTTCATCCGAGCAGCTTTTCTATTTTCTACACTTTCTACACGCTCTTTCCATTATTCAACACGCTATTTAACACGCGTTTGCAACTCTATTTGGACTCGTTCAGGTGTGTTTGTTACTCGTTTATACCCTGTCTTGAATTTTCTCGCAGACTGTCGAAGTCGTTCTCGGGCGGCAACTCTATTCCTTCCTTTCCTCTCCTCCACTACTCTCTGTTCATCTTCACAATATCGCACGGCTACTCAAAGCTCAAAGAACGTGAGTTATACAACATCCTTCTTATTTCCAAGCTGATTAAACTATGCTCACAGTTTTGCAATGTTGAGAATGTTTCGTCGAATTAGAAGCTTCGTGCGGGCACTTTTCGGTGGAGAAGGAATCGCTTCCGGTGAGTACCTCAAGTGCCTTGGTCTGGAATCGCCCTAGGGTCTCATCGCTGCATTCTCTCAACTCGCCGAAGTCGGAGGTAACAGTGCAAGCAGCGACGGGCGTGGTGTAGTAGACAATGGCGTGGATAACGGCGTGGTCAACGACGGGGTTGGTGTAGGCAATGGCAAGAGCTGGGGTGGAGGCGGGGTAATCGCGTCAACGTTGGATCAAGGATACTCTGTCCACTTCGTCAAAGGATTGCGAGCGGTAGGCGGAAAGAAAGGAGAGGAAACAGAGAATGAGTGAGACCGAGGTCGTTGGGATGTCAGGTACGCTGTTGGTCTTTTGTCGCGACGTATGTCTACTCACCTTCAGATCTTTCTGTAGCAGACTCAGGATAGGTAGAAATTGACTGTCATGCAGAAAACCTTCTATTAAGCACATTTACTTGTTCATCTTGTACCGGTTACAATGCGACTCTTCGTTCGCCAATGCTGCATGTCTACACGTTCTTTATCGCTTTTCCGTCCATCTTATCCAGACCAAGAGCCCCACGTCTATTCCCCCGTCCACTACTTGCCTTGACGTTTTCGACGGTTATATGGTGAGGACCGACTCCTCCACTACTCTCTGTTCATCTTCACCTTACCACAACAGCTACTCAAAGAATGTGAGTTATACATCATCCTTCTTATTTCCACACTGATAAAACTAGGCTCACAGTTTTGCAATGTTGAGCAAACTAGAAGCTTTGTGAGAGCACAGTTTGGAAGAGAAGGGATCATTGCCAGTGAGTATCTGTTATTTGAGAGCGTCGTAAGTGCTCATCGTCGCATCCTTACGCATACGCACACTTGCGAAGCCGGAGGCAATGACTTGGGTGGAAACCGTGCATTCAATGGCGGCGGCGGCGACAACGAGGATGGAGTGGGCGTGGGTGTGGGCAATGACAATGGCGGGGGCGAAAACGGTGAGGGTGACAAAACGGAGGAGGAAACAACGGCGGAGGCAAACACGACCGTGGGGCAACTGCGCTGGCCTTGTATCGAACGGGGTACGCTCCCGATCTCATCAATGGGCTGCATGCTGTCGGCGGGAGGAAGGGGGTCGAAGAGGACGTATACAATTGTTGAGTTAACACTCAAGGTACGCTGAACACTCTTCATCCCAATGCACGTCTTTGACATTTTCCGCAGAAGATCTACTTTGGTCCCTCTTTGCTCATGTCACTACTATTCGCTAGTATATGGGTTTCGAATATCACCCTATGCTAATCTACTCCTCCTTTCATTTGACCGCTTGACCTTGGTTCGACGCGCCTTCCTAGCGTGGCACACAACTCGCGCAACGTTGTTCTTGGACTCCCCATTCACGCTGCTCCTTGTTTGCCATCTCTGACGTATCTGAGCATAGGTCAGACTCTCCACCTTTTAGCTTGATCCTCTTACCTTCCCTGATCGTGTAGGCTCGTGATGTCTCGTTCGCTGCATCTCACGTTTGCGAATAACTTGTGCGGGTCTGAGACGCAATGGCTGGACAAGCCGTCTCTTTTTTCGTCGACTTCCTGGCTATTACACCCGCTGCGCCTGGCTCGCGACATCTCACATACGCTTAGGTGGCCTACAGAGGGGAAGGCTTTATGAGTGGAGGATGTGAGACGCGACGGTGCAAGGTTGAGACTCGGAGATACGGTGCGTGTTCTCTCTTTTTCGTGTTCATTCACACCCTTTCAGAGTGCTTTGCATCCTTAAAGACGTTCTAACACCTACGCAACAAGGAGTCGTGGGCTACCTCGACCGTTGTTCTTTATGTTATTTTGCCAACGATATACTCCAGTCACTGTATTCATAGAGAGTCTGTCATCGACAGGTAGGAACCACGCCTGCTATGATCTATCCAACGTTTGACCAAACATCCTCCTTCGCGATGTCTACTGAGCACACAACTCGTCCTTCGATGTCCACTCACCCCGCGCTCACCCGTTTACAACGCCCGCTTCACCCGCCCACAACTCCCGCTTACGGCGGACACGTGGTCCCGCTCACCCGCTCCCACTCCCCGCTTTCGTCGCGCGGAAACCGCCGGGTCCACGTCCCCTCGTCGGGGCGTGAACGGCCGGTGCCTTTCCGGGTCCGAAAATGATTCACTTTCTAGGCCCGGAAATGAGTCACTTTCTAGACCACTTTCCGGGCCTAGAATGCACGTGCTTTTGTGGCTCAGAAAAGCATGTATTTCTCACACCGTAAACCTGTACATTTTTGACATCGCAAATATAATTATTTTTACACTCGTAAATTAAGTTATTTCTAACACAGTTTCCGGCGTTGGAAATAATGCTTCACTGGTAGTGTTTGCGAAAGATTTGAGATTGATGACGTGAGCTCTCCAAACGCTCGATATAGCTTCTGGCGTGACACTGACAGGGAGATCCAGGCGAACCTAGGTTTCGCCCATTACAGAAACAGCTTTGATGTTGTACAGGCCAGGGCGGTGTCATCAGGTGTAGGTCACCGGCCTCATGACTGTATCTTACATGTGCACAAACTAATGAATGAATTCCTTGCAGGTCCGTGATTATCCGCGCTTTCTAAAGGAACTCGCAGACGTCCTGAGACCCGGCGGCGTTGTGCTACTAGGTGATGGCGACATGCAAGTTTTCGACGAAAAGAAGCAGCCTATGGCGTACACCGAGCAGGGCCAGCGCGGGTTTTCTTGGACCCAAAGGATATTCTTCGCCGCATACAATGCTATGAAGAACAAGGGAGGAAGTGTCGACTCTCCTTCTATGAACCCTACCTGGCTACGTGCAATTGACTCCTTTACAGATGTTGGTTGGCATAAAGTGTTTATTCCCTTTGGACCTTGGCGATATGGTGCGTCTCAAGTCTCACCCTCAGGGCTCATGTGGTGCTGAGACTCGTATTGAACCATAGATAACGACAGAGAACGTCTATTGTCGGAGATGCTGCGTGCAAACGCGTTAGGCTTCATTTCTGGCATGGGGCCTCTACTGCTCAGGCAAGTTGCAGCGTTAGCATTTCACGGTCGAATGTGTAATCGTATCCGCTCTTTCAGCGAGGGATATCTTCCCGAAACAGTTGCCACCATGCAACGAGAAGCATCAGCTGAACTGCAGGAACTCCGCGTCAGAATTTACACTCGCTGGAGCTTTGCGTGGGCTGTGAAAAAGTGAAATGTTGGGGGAATTATATGATCGCGCGATGAGGAGTGTCGCAATAGAGGAGTTTCATTTTTGTATTATAGATTGTACCCTATGCCTAGATGGTGCAAAGAAATAGACATTGTCTCGTAGGCGAAAGTTTGTATTTGTATTCGTTCCACTGGAGAATTGCCCTTTCAAGCACTACACTTCGATTAGCGCCCTATACACGTGCTAGCGACGCGTCCATCCATTACGCGGCCGCGTCAGCTTGCACAGAACTACTGCTCTCTTCCTTCCACCATCATGAATTCCTTCGTGAACCGATTCACGACTACAGGCACATCTGCCGAACTACGAAAGGCGAAGCAGATCATTGGGGAGGATGAAGATGGCTCAGACGTGATGTGGGGATCCCAAGCAGGCTTTGGAGCGTTGGCTATGGGTGTACCAACATTCTCTGTACCTGCAGTTGCAGACGTACGTGTTCTACTATATTGGAGGAGGTACAGTAGCTGACATCTGTCTGACTTCTAGCCCGCTGCCTTCCTGAGACTACACACCGACGACCATGCCGATCCTTCATGCAGAATCAAGATCAAGCACGGAACGACCACTCTTGCGTTCAGATTCAAGGGAGGCGTGATCGTAGCTGTGGATTCACGAGCGACTGCTGGCAGCTATGTCGGTATGTAATATCGCATTTATCATGACTGCTGCAGTGCTTATTTCCTGTAGCATCTGGGACCGTCAAGAAGGTTATCGAAATCAACCCGTACTTGCTCGGTACGATGGCTGGTGGCGCTGGTATGTGTCCTGGTTCACCTTGTCGCCTTTATCCATTAATCATTTTCTAGCTGATTGCCAGTACTGGGAAACATACCTCGGTATCCAGTGCCGCATGCACGAGCTTCGCAATCGCGAGCGGATTTCGGTTGCCGCAGCGAGCAAATATCTGAGCAACCTTGTGTACAGCTACAAGGGAATGGGCCTCAGCATGGTCAGTTATATGTATGTTTCTTCGGACCTGAATTCACACCTCTTTGTCGGTATCATAGGGTACCATGATCTGTGGGTGGGATAAGACGGGACCCCAAGTGTTCTATGTTGACTCGGACGGTACTCGCCTAAAGGGAGACGTGTTCTCTGTCGGCTCCGGAAGCACATTTGCGTATGGTGTCCTGGATCAGGGTTATCATTGGGACCTCACCGATGAGGAGGCCCAAGAGCTCGGTCGTCGTAGCATCTATGCTGCTGGCCATCGTGACGCGTTCTCCGGAAACACTATCAACCTGTATCATGTGAAGGAAGAGGGCTGGCAGTTCATTGGTATGCATTGTTTCTCGCATCTATGGTACTATTGCGTTGTGACCCTGTCAATCCACAGGAAACTACGATGTTTCGAAGATGCATTACGACGGACCGAATGGCAACGATGGGTATGGGTACGAGTTGCGTGTTGCTGGCCGCTCTTCTGCAAACCCACCGGTAGCTGCTCCGGAGGTTGCGGTTGAAGCATGATTTTTGTATTGTGGTTAGAATAGCATCAGGAATTCAGAGCGCACACCATGTATGACTGAAATTTAGCCGACTCCAAGGAGGAAGCCGCATTCGGGTTCTGATGTCACTGTTGCTTAGGCGAACCGTTTGAGCAGCTTGAGGTTTGCTCCTCGATCCTCTACCATCACCACCCATGCTTCATCTCGTTGTTGTCTTCACCACATCTATGATATTATGAATCAAGAGTTCGACAAGGTGAAAAGGCTATTTCTGAAGCCATTTAAACCAAAGTCTACCCAGCAAGCACCTGCACAACCCGTGAGTGTGCAGCAGACTGCGCATACGACTGGGCTCCAGCCAAGATTCGTTGTACCACCGGTCCCCCATCCTTGTCCTCATGAACAACTCGCTATCCTCCCAAGTCTAGAGGGACTGTTAATCAAGCCGTATCTGAGCGGCCGGGTGAAAGCAGAGTCTCACGTCCGGGTCGCATGGGGGAAAGAAGGCCTGGTGGAAGAGATACAGAGCAATGGCGAAGCAGACGGACTAGACTGGACGGAAGCCATCATTGTTCATGGCATTGTGGGCATATTGAACTTGTTCACTGGTACTGTACATAGTTCCATCTTGAATGAGCCGTTGAGCATTGAATACATGCATCTTCATCAGCTTCGTATCTCCTCGTGATTTCGTCTAGGAGCGACATCGGTGATCGTAAGTTCTGACACATTCCAAGTCGTTGTGTCCTGCTAATTGTCTCCTAGTATTCGACGAGCAGCACACTGTATTCTGCGTGAAGGGAGTCGCAGTCATCCCTCTCACAGAGGTTCGGGCACGAGCTGTATTGGCCAAACTCGCACTCTCCCATGCTCACATAGGGCAACCGGACGCGACAGAGAATGCATTCTCAGACGCGGTAGACTCTTCGCTACCCCCGGCGGAGAATGAGAGCTCGACTGCCTCGTCTCCCAAGGTCAAATTTGCAGCTGAAGATCAGGTGAAGATGATGACACCTAGAGCTACTGATGGGTTCGACCTGCCAGAGGACGGCGATGATTCTCCCCCTTCTCCTGCTTCGGTAGTGTCGACACCCGGCTCGGAATATTCAGTGAACACGGGCAATATCGCCAAAGTGTTGGCAGAGAAGCTCTCCTTCTGGAGTCGCTTGTCAACAAGGCCTCAGATCGACCAAAAGACACTTGGTCACGAAGGAGGGAAAGTAGATGCGGTGGTGGAGGACGAAACGGACGAAACGGAACCTCCCGCTCCAGTGTCGTTAGATGCACTCATACAAGATGGCACACAAGGTCCCTCGGAAGTGATAGAGGAAATTCTGTCCACAACAGCGCCACCACCGACCACTATGGCGGAGAAGCATAATGAAATGGAAGATAAGATCATCCGTGATTGTGTGCGAGAGTTCACCAGAGGGGGGATGTTCTTTGCGTACACTTTCGGTACGGACGATGTCCTCGATGAGTCTTGTGCAGGCTGACATCTTCGCAGATATCACCAGATCGCTCCAGTACAAGCAGGAACTCATAGCAAAGGCCAAGAAGAAGCATGCGCTCCTTGTGGATCTCAACGCTTTGGAAGACGGGCAGCACATGAGTCCGCCGGGAGATCGGGTCGATGTTGTGGCAGAGCCTAGTTCCACCCTTCCTCTATGGCGTCGCGTAGATCGACAGTTCTGGTGGAACGAGTGGCTATCCAAGCCGTTCGTAGATGCGGGCGTACGTGATTATTTTCTATAGACATGAGCTCAAACTCATTTTATCCAATAGGTTCATTCGTATATACTTCCTATCATGCAAGGATATTTTCAAATTGCCACTTTTCCGATTCCAAGGGAACCAGTGGCCGGAGAGGAAGGAGATGCAGCTTTGGTGGATTACATACTCGTGTCTAGACGGTCAAGAGATCGTGCAGGACTACGATATCAGCGTCGAGGTGTAGACGACGATGCCAATGCGGCTAATTTCGTTGAGACTGAGACGATTGTGCGGGTTGAGGTGAGTGATCTCATGAATGTTGTGATCCCGAGAGATCTCATCATAGAAACAGAGAGAATCCTTTGTTAATATCTTCAGTCACGTACAAATTCGTGGATCCAGTAAGTTCATACCTCTTACTCGGAATCCGTGAGATTGACTTATTCGCTCTAGTACCTTTGTTCTGGGGTCAGACCGGCTACGGTTTGAAACCACCACCAGTCCTTTCGGCTGATAGGACCCATACGCAAAACCTGGATGCCATACGGCGCCACTTCATCAAGACTCTTCACCGGTACGGGCCTCACGTACGTCCATTCACTTGTAACGCATATACCCTTCATCTCATCCATTTCCTAGA
Source organism: Antrodiella citrinella (assembly GCA_004802725.1). Taxonomy (NCBI): domain Eukaryota; kingdom Fungi; phylum Basidiomycota; class Agaricomycetes; order Polyporales; family Steccherinaceae; genus Antrodiella; species Antrodiella citrinella. The sequence goes on from SGPM01000084.1 coordinate 12,737, forward strand.
CCATTATCAACCTTGCCGAGCAGCAGGGCAAGGAAGGTGCTGTTACGGGTGCGTATGGACAATACGTCAAAGAGATGAACCACCACGATGTTCAGTGAGTCTCTCTTGCAGTTCTCTATAGAGCTGTCGTTGATTCCACAGCAGGTATTGCGATTATGACTTCCACAAAGAGACCAAAGGCATGAAGTCAGTATCCATCCGAAGCAGCGTGACGCCGTTAGATTCTCATTGACCCTGGACAGATATGAGAATATTTCTCATCTCATAGAGAAGATGGAACGCACCTTCGAGAGTCAAGGGTGAACTTTCCTTTGTTTTTGCGTGGTATGCGAGTCTGATGTATTACGATAGGTATCTGTGGATATCCAATGGCTCCACAATGTCACATCAGAAAGGTGTCTTCCGTGTCAATTGCATTGATTGCCTGGATCGTACAAATGTTGTCGAGGTACGAGAGCAGCTCAGCCTTTGTCTCTCGAATCTCATTCCTTTCCAGTCTGCATTTGCTAGATACGTCCTGCAACGTCAGCTAGGCGCAGTCGCACTTCTGCCCAACAATGAAGCTGGACGGACGGAAAGTGATATCGTGTTCAATGACGGTACGATAGTCTCCATTCTTATAAGGACTGATTGACTGACACTGCTCAGTATGGGCAAATAATGGCGACGCTATCAGTCGAGCATAGTGAGCAGATACTTTTATAAGCTTTGGCAGCGGCAACTGAGAGGTTTACCGTCATTAGCGCCGGAACATCTGCGCTCAAGGTACGTTGTAAACTCCTTTCTGCGTGGATCAATTTTATTCACATACCCTTCGTACATCCAGGGCGATTTTACGAGGTGCCTTGAGTTCCTCAGTGATGATCTTCTCTCCCGTTCTGACTTCCCACAACGCCATGCACAGGACCGGACGCCGCGATTTGACGGGTCTGCTCAACGATGGCGTTAACTCGTTGGCAAGGTAAGGTACCCTATACTCCCCGAATTGCCTCCACTCAAGCACGTCTTCAAAGGATGTACACGTCTACGTTCGGCGATTGGTTCAACCAGGCTGTCATCGACTTCATGCTCGGCAACCGAACGCTCTCGGTCTTCTCTGAGTTCCTGTTGAGATTGCAATCGAGCGATCCCAGTGAACTGATCCGTATATCGAAGATCCGAGCTGAGGCAATCGCTACCTCTGTCGCAAGAGTCCTCGAGGATGGTGAGCGACTGTTATCCGGATGGACCTTATTTGCACCCGTAGGCGTGAATACAAAGGTGGGACAATTCGAGGAGAAGGTCCTTCTACTGGCAAGTCTTACGCTCTTGGTCCCTCACGGACTCATACTGATTCGTCCACGTCCAGAGTGTCAAGGCTCTATACATTATTGTGAGGCTCCAGCTTGATTGGGTTCTCATGTTCCCTTTGACGTTCTGACATCACGCCAGAGCTATGATTATAACTTGGAGAAGGTCAAGATGTACACCCGAGTACCAATTGGCGACGTTGTATCAATTACCAAAGGTGAGAGTCCATACCGCAATCACCGGCCTAGCCTTTCGTCGCGGCCGCAGCGCTTATAGTTAACGAACGGTCCAGGCGCATACATTCTGTCACCCCTGGAAGAAGGGAGCAGAGATCCCAACCAGAACGCGGGGTTTGTTGTGACCTGGAGAAATTCCAACCAAGATACGAGAGTGACAAGCTACTCGATCAGGAACAGCCTCGAGACCCCGCCACCATCCCCAGGGTTCGTCGATCAACCTTCATCCCCGCGAACGTTCACATCTCCGCGGCTCTCGCGAGCACCGTCAAAGAAGACAACGGCTCTGTCCCGCATCTTATCGAACGCGGCTGCCCCTGTCCTAAACAGCGATGTGACGTTTGCAGCGTTCAAGTCTCTGCCTATCGATCCGGCTCGCAGTCGTAGAGAGAACGGAAGCTTCGTGGAGCCTGCGGACGAGCTGACTGGCGCTACAAACTGCAAGGAGGCGGTGGATTTCATGGTGGAGGCCATCCGGAAGGCGTGTGTTGATGTGGGCAATGATGAAGATCTCGTCAAGGAGGAAGCGGTTGTGAGGTCAGTTGCACATTGGTTTATCGTCATCATTGCTGTGAGCTGTGCTCATCAACGGTTGCAGCTTGGCCGAAGCTCAACGTATGACGAGCGTATATTCGAAGATGGAGTACGGTGTAAAACGGTTGTTGTGGTTGGGAGGTTGAACGTTGAATCGGACAGGATCTTTAATTTAACACAGCTTGGAGCGTTCGAATCCAATCCAATATCATTCGCATTGTCCTACGCATCATCATCCTTCGATCTGCGCGAAGATGCTATGGAAGGTCGAGGGGGAAATGCAAAGAGTGCTTCGATAACTAGGCAAAGGAAGAAGTACAGGAGGAAAACATCGACAGCAGGGTGGTAGGTAAGTAAAAAGTTCGTGGTAGTCAAATATTAAGGATATCTCTACCATACTGGTTACAACAAGGACGGTCGGTATCCCATTCTCAAGCCAGGTCGCCATCCTCTCGTCTAACGACCGTCCGCTATCCGGTGCCTCCATACGGGTATTGGCTCGCTTGCGCCGGGTTTTGTTGTTGACCAGTACTCGGACTGCCGGTAGCAGCTCGATGTTGCTGTTGCATCTGTTGCTGCTGCTGGTACATCGCGCTGGGTGGCATGACGCGAGAAAAGTAGTTCTCCCATTGATCTGCAGCAGATATGTCAACAAGAAGGCTACGAACATCATGAAAACTTGAGCATACTCCAATCCAACATACTCCCGGGGATGCCTTCCAATAACGTATCAGCCATGGTGTACTGCTCGATCTGGGCTTGAGGCTGTGACGCGTCTAGCATGTTCACGACCTGTACGTTGCTTTGACCACCGGTAGTCGCAGTGTTGTTCATGGCGGGGTTCATGTTAGGAAAATTCGATCCAAGTGGTGTGAGGTTGACCATAGCGGAGGCAGAGGGCTGCTGCATTTGACCTGGTGGCCAGGAAGTGTCATGAGGAGCAGGAGCAGAGTGCGAAAGAGAGAGCGACGGGACGTTATTGCGAGTATGTGAATTTGATGTGTTCATGTCACTCTCACCTTCTGAGTGATTGTCTCGGATGATGAGACCCTCAGGAAGATCTCGGACCACCTCGTCGCTCGGTTGTTCGCGCGCCACAAACACCCCTCCTCCAGGGCGGCTGGGGTCCTTCCTGAATGTCAGCCCTTCTGCGGGAGGTTTAACCTTGACGCCACCGGTAGGATTCAACGCGGGAGGCTCCAGGGGATGTTGAGGTCCTTGAGTAGATTCGTAGAGAAGAGCAATGATCTCGGACGTCTGTGAATGTCGTTGTCAGAATAATGTCAAGCTGAAATACGCGGTCTACCTGCCTTCCGTCGAGTCGACATATGATCAGGGGACAGGGACCCTTCCCACTTCCGCACACAATCGCGGAGTTTGCGGAGTTGCGCTTGAGCATTCTGGTCTTTCCGGCGGGCCCAGGTATGGTACTGTCANGGCGCGAAGGTCAATCGAGCCCGAATCTCAGTAAATGGGTCGCGTACCTGTACCAATGCACATGATGTCGCGCAATAAGCAGTGAGTAGCCAGACGTCGTACGAGCGATCGTTTGCGTCGAGCCAATCGATCGCATCACTAGTAAGCTGAACAAGTTCTGTCCACTTCTCTACGGTGAGTAGGAATTTGAGGTGGACGGGACACGAGTACGAGATCCTCATGAAAACACGCCAAAAGATCATGTTGACGGTCGAATAGAACAAGAACAACAATCCTGAGTATTGTGTGAGCACCGGAGGGGGGATATACAGGACGCGCCGAGCGGTAGCACTGAAGTTAACAGACCACGTACCAGCATTCCGGGGCGTGTCTATCCCACGGAAACGCATATCCTCTGGAAGGTTCTCTTTCCATGCTTCGAGGTCTGACAACAGTTGTTGCAGTTCCTCGTCGGTAGTTGCGTTGAGGCCAGCAGGTCTACCAAAATTATGTTAGCAAAAGGCAGACAACACAAAGCACAAATGACATACGTGTAAATGGCCTTGTACACGCGGCCCAAAATGACGCTCAAACGAACGAGCTCGTCCATGTACGTGTCTGCAGGGTCACCTGAAGAGGGTAATCGCGCGTCGCAGTCTCGGACATCGATCATGTACGGATGACCATAAGTCAGACTTATCCTGTTGGCGGGATGAAAAAGTAACATTAGACTCCAAGACAAACTTCATTGCACAGAGGTGAACTCACCATCGATCAGAAATAACACATATTCCCCACAATCTCCGACGAAGCTCGATGTTCTGCTTGACAGTCTCTGCACGATGCAATCCGAGGTCCTGGGCCTGTGGAAACAGTATGTGAGCTAGTTACCAATACACAGCACGGGACTAAACTCTAACCATTCGGATGGCAGTACCCAATCGAATCCAGAGGGCCGAGAGAGCAGTGGGTATCGAATGAGAGTGACAATCGCCAGACATGGACAGGATCAACAACGCCTGCACGTTGACAATGGATGCTGTAGACAAGACGTCTTCTGCCTTAATGACAGCATTGACAGCATACCGGATGGAGTCAAAGACCGCTTGTGGCACCTCCCTCCTAGTCGCCGCGAGCATGCATATCGAATACAACAGGACAGCGGGAGGGGGACTACTCGCGACGAACTCATCCCGCCTCACAACGGGCAGCATTGGCGCGACCTCCGTAAAGTACGAATTCACTAGCTTCTCAACTATGTCGCGTTCGATACGCAGGTCGGCCGGCTTCGGTAGGGACAGGTGGAGGTCGAATTGTTTTGGCTCGTTCACTTCGATGACCCCATCGCCATCGGCGCTGACGTCCCATGTGTGGTGGTAGCGACTATCGTACGTCTCGTACGATCGGGACGATATCATCGCTGACGAGTGAAGTAGATGCAACGCAGAGGTTGGACCTGGCGTGAAAAACCATTCAACGCGGGAAAGACTACACGCCTAAGTGGGCTCACCGAGGACTCTGGGGTCGCCAGGCTTGCCATCGCCAGGCGAAGACGTGTCACGCTCTACTTCCTTCTCTTTTTCCGCCGCCGCCGCTTCTTCTTCCAATTTCTTCTTCTTGAATCGCGTCTCGGTGATAGGGAGGAAGAAGGTGCATTCAAAGCCGTACTGGTTGCAGTGCTGGCATTTGGGCGGGTCGCTGTCTGTCAAGACGTCGCACCTGCAACGAACATCGGAGAAATGATGAGCTGATTCCATAACAACAGTCGGCCGTACATGAACAACGTGGAGGGACATTTCTCCTAGAAAACGAACGAACAGTGTAGGCGGAAACGTACCGTATCTTTCGGCTTCGACAGCTATCACACGCCCGCTGCGTCTTTGTCCGTTTCTTGGACTCTTGTGCAGCACTCGAACTTTGTCCACCACCCTGCCGAGGACCATCGCTTGCAGAATCTGTGTAAATACGAGGTTGTTGAGCTCGCGAGGTCGGAACGAGAGGAGTTGGTACTCACTTTTCCGCTTCACGGCAGTCGTGCTCGCCGACGCTGACGGAGACTGCACCTCAGCGTTCCGAGGCTGCTCTGGCTGACTCGTCCTGGCGCTCCGTACATCATCATTCCCGACGGCGGGTACTGCGCGTACGACGGGTAGCCATGGGGGGCGTACGGGGGGTAGTGCACGGCATGGGGGTACTGTGGCGGGCCCGGAGCGATCCCAGGGCCACTCTGACCGTTGGCTGGTGCAGAGCCGGGCTGTTGGTGAAAAGGCGATGGTGACGAGTGGTAAGGGTTACCGTTCATCGGGTACGGGGCGGCAGCACCTAATACTTGAGGGTGAGGATAGGAGGGGCCAGGGTAAGGCTGCAAATGGGCAGTGAAACGCGATGGCGTTGGCGGAGGATTGGCCTGCTGTTGAGCAGCTGCCTGAGGCTGATCTCGAACGTTGGACAGACGGGAAGCTGATAGGGTACAGCGGTGGGCGGGCGGTTAAGAAAGGATGCGCCAGCACAGAAAGGGGGGTGAGATTTGGACCTGAAAACGCAAGAAAGTACGAGAAAGCGACGCACCGTTGTCGACGGGTGGAGGAGGACTCGTCCGGCTTGCGTCGGTGGTCTGCGTCTGGGCAGGCTGAGCAGGAGTTGATTGTTTTGCAGCCCTAGATTTGCGAGTTGATTTCTTTGCTGGAGTGTTGTTGGTTCTGGCAGACGGCGGAGGGTTGCCGTTGCTGGAGATTGAATCGGTAGCGGTCGGATTGGAGTCCATAAATGACAACTGGGCAGAAAGTGACCCGCCGGACTTATATAAACGATATTTCTCTCGTGTTGAGTCAGACAGTTTCTGGGAAACCGAAAGCGCCGATTAGCTGTATACCGTCGTGCCGGATGCAAGCAGGATCGGCACGGACTCACACTGTCAATGTCGCCGCACGACACGGGTGGAACGTCGGGGGTCGCAGCGTCGCTCGTCGACGGCGATGGCGGTGAGCAGGAAGTCGAAAGTGGGAATCAAAGTGAGGGCGGCGACGACGTTGAAGGGAAATCGCACCAAGAGCCTGCCGAACATTGAAGTATATGCCGATTCACACTCCGATCATGCCGTTCTCAGCCGAACTCCGCGAAGCAATCCTAGGCTCGGTAACTCTCTTCGGTGCAACAAGCCCTCACAACTCTCGTCATCACACCGTCCTCCTGTCGCCGCGGTGACAGGATTTATTTGTTTTCTCAAGATGGATGTGTTGTTGTTCATATTTTATTTTTTGTCCGGAATAAACATACAACGCAAGGCTGTACGTCACTTGTCCGCTTCTCTTGGTATCTCGGCCGAAACGACAAACCGCGCTGGTTTACCGTTCAATCTAAAGCAACAGATCGCCTGTACCCGATCTACCCACTCGTCATGGTCGTAAATGGCAATTGTTCGTCCCTGAAAATGCGACGAACCGCCCCCTATGTCATCGCCCACGTGGTTTATATTTCAGGGGTCTTTTCGCTAGCTTTCATTTACGAGATCCGACTTGTCTGATCATCAAGTTCCCAGCGTTCGCCTCCTCCCAATCGGGAACATACAAGAACTGCGTGAGTCTATAAAGCCTCTCGTTTGTTTCTCGTCGTGGCCTCTTCGTGACAAAATCTGCCACCACGCCTTGTTGGTGTTCTTCGCATCCTTCTCCCACTGTTGACCGTCACATCGCCCGTGCGCTGGCTTCCTGCAGGTTCATGGTTTTTTTTTCTTTCGAACATTCCAATTCTCTCATCGACAGCCTGTTGGACCGTCTTTGGCGTAAAATCCTAGAATCACGAACACAGATAGCTGACTCAAACCAAATAAAACTGATTGCACGCACTCGTTCCCTTTGCATGTCTCTGCCTTCTGCATTCTATCACGCCCTCCACCGATTTCAATACAATCACCGCTTTTCCATCCGACAGTCGGATGGAAGCCTCCCTACTACGTGCGCGCTGTCATGCAATGGGGTCTCATGATAACGAAACATATCTTGATCTCATGATCCTCCTTTGACCTTGCGAATTGCGACATTCGAAACACGATTCATTCTGCGTTTGGCTGGCGGTTCGACTTACATAGACACGAAGACACTCGAGAGGCTGCGCACACATGGCGCATCACCCGTTGCACTCGGGCACACCCATGTTCGAGTTCGAGAAGTCGAAACGCCGCAGTTCCAAGCCACACTCGCACGCACAACGAGAAATCCGCGCGCATGTCAGGTAGCAGTGTGAATCTAAGGTAAGTATGGAAAGCGAGCCAAAACATGTAACATAAAACAAGAGGGGCGCAAACTCAATCAACTATACCGCTACCGACAAAAGAAAAAAAAACACATCACCACCACCGCCTCCTCACCCACCACCCACCGTGGCCGCTCTTATTGGCCCTTGCCACCAGGCATCGGAGGGCCCCGTCTAGGTTCCTCGAGCGGATTCCGCCACTCGTCCTCCTGGACAAGCATCCCAGGATTGATCTCTCTCTTATCCTCGGTTGCCAGTCCCGTCGCATCAAGCCACGAGTACCCTGCAGGTCGACACATCACATAGTAGAGATTTCGCCGCCAGTTCCCATGCGAGAACGGATTGGGAGGCGGAGGTCCTCCGAGCGTTTTGTGCGCTGCGTTGCGAATCTGTTTGGAAAGCGGAATCAGTAAATCACGTTTTCTCTATTTCCCCATTCCCTATATCACACCCGCGTCCGTAGGGAGAAAGAACATAGAAGCGCAGAGTTGATCTCCCTTTCAATCGATTGGTCGTAGATCCACCGAGACGCCGCGGATTGGCCGCGGATATGGCACATTATGTAGGTGTGTGGGCAACGGGCACAGCGGGCACGGACAAAACCACATCCATTCGAGGAATCCAAGGAACTTACCTGTTCAATTGTCGTCACATTCAAAAGCAATAACTGTCAGCCGCAGAAGATTGGTCAGAAACTGCCTTGTTCACTACCCTCAAAATGGAGCGCCCTGAAATTGGCGGACGTACCCGTAGGTGATAGGCCAGGAGTGCTGACACAGGCCATACGATCAGTATGGACATGAAGAATGCCACGGCACTGCCTGTGCCTTGACTGGTGCGCAGCGCTTGCTTGAAGCTGAGATTGAAGGGTGCTCTAGTGAGCAAATAAAGGTGGATGGCCGTGGTGCAAATGACCAGTATAAGAGTCGTAACCTACGTAAAGCGCGAGCAAAATCTCGGTAAGGATTCTCCTGCAGATAAACACAAGCGATCTAAGCACTCACACCAGACACAAGGAACGTGAAGAAGGACGTGTAGTTACGTCGTCCTACGCAGTTATTTACCCACTGACAGTGATGATCACAATTATCTACACAATTATCGCACTATGAAAACAGCAAGGTAAGCGGCATGTCGACTACATCACGAAGAAGATTTACCATCTTGCAGTGACTTGACCGGGGAGGGCGGTAGGTATGGCATGTTGGGCAATATTTGACGCGAACACTGCGCAGAGAACATCAAGACATGTCATTCGGCCTCCAGAAGCAGGGAACTCACATTCCAGCGCGCACTTTGAGGTCCCTAGGCAGCGGTGTGCGAAGGGAATCGGAGGATCCGTTGGGAGCTGCAGACGGTGGCTCAGGGTCCAGATTTCGAGGCAGAATTCCAGGGTCACGAAAGGCCTACACACGCAAAATAAATCGGCCGCACCACACAGCCTCCATATTCAAATAAACTCACCGTGGCGCACATACTCGAAATCGTCAGCAGACACAAATACGCCCCTACCGCGGCGACAGCCGGGCTTTCGTTCCTCCACCACCATACGCAGGTCGTACCAAACCAAACGCCAGCGATCCCGAAGACGACTATAAGCGAGGCGATGAACGCCCACGACGAATCCCCTCCCGTCATAAGGTAGCCACCAAGGAAGAAGCGGTTGCGCGAAGGATTGTTGCTGTACTTGCGCACCAGACGGCTCGTCTCGGGATCGCGCACCGGGGTCTCTGACAACGGCGGCGTAGTGTCCGGAGGTATTGGATTGAACTGCAACTGTGCGAAGGAAACCGAAGAGGCAGCACCCGGTGAACTCTCCTTGTATCTCGTGACCCCCGACAACGGGGTGTCGTCATCCGAGACTTCGAAAGTCATGCGACCGTTGGCTGCCGGTGATATGGGGGAGCCCTGCGTGGACCTGGGGATGTAGGGATTGCTACCTGTCTGGCTGCGATCATGGCTGGGACCGGCCGTTGAGCCTTTCCGGTAACTATTCCGTTTGAACAACCTCTCGAAACTGTCTCGCATCCTCCCTCCAGGACTGATACTGCTCTCGCTCCTCCCATACGGCCCCGATGCAATGGTGAGAGACGGTCGCGAGGTAACGGTGGACTTACGCGGAAGTCTCGTACCGATGGGCAAAAGTGGTTCTCGGCTATGCTTTTGAGTCGTGACCTTGGAACCGGATGGGATGTGCGGAAGGAAATGGAGGTCCTCCGTGGATGCGTGCAAACTATCCGATACGTCTGACTCTTTGGCAGAATGCTTGGTAAACGACGCGAGGTGTACTGGGGTCATAACATGGGCCTCCGATGAAATCATGGAACCCGCGCTAAGCGGACGCGGCGTTATCTGAGCTTGAACGATAGTGGGAAGAGGTGGTACGGGAGGCGGCGGTGTGCTATTGTTCGGTCTCTGGGGATAGAAGAAAGACGAAGACGGTGACATGCCGGAACCACTTGAGAGAGGGCGGGGCTGGTACATAGGTATCGAGACGTGCGGCGACTCTGCGACGGGACTGCTGTTGCTTGTGGCATGGCGAGATTTGGAAGAGACGACGGACCCCGACCGTACGTGAGCTGGTATGCTGGACATGCTACCCCGAGGCACTCCATGTTTGGAGGGGCTGGTGCTGCCAAGGGTATGTTGACGGTTATGACTTCCGCCCTGGCTTGGAGAGAATGGGAGTTGGGCAGCGACACGCTGGGAGTGCAGCTGCGGTAAAGAATGTGATGCAGACATTGCAGAAAGTAGAGTATGGATCGAGTCGGCCAAGATATACAGCTGGAACGGAAACGAAGGAAGCCTGACGACTGGGGTCGGCGCTGAGAAGGTGCACGAGGAGATGGTCTGGAAAAAGCGTGCAGAAATCGAGACTGTAAAACGCAATTTAGTTCATAGCAGAGGCTCTAACGCGGAATAATGAAACTGACTCGTACCCTCTGCTCGTGCTTGGACGTCGGGTGAACGTCCCCAGCTGAGTCACACACCACCGACAACAGCCGTGACAGGTCACGCATATGTCACACCCGTCTGTTGCGAACACTCTCGTCACTGCGTCCTGGACCTCCCTGACACTGAAGCTAGCCCAAAGCTAGCCTCATCCACCGTCTTGCAACGACGCCCTGTTCATTGTAACGACCTTGTTCAATCCCCAGGACATCAGACGTCCGTGAGCATGTCATTCTGTTGTTCTCATTCGAAACTGATAGCCACGCTCTGCTATGATCGCGCTTCTCCTCACCCAGTGTCCGATATTCTCTGAAATCTAGCCAGCTGCTGTCTCCCTCACCGACGACCGTGACCTCAAGGACACTTGCCACCGTGTCTATTTTAAGGATCTGACAAGCTTGAAGGTTGTCCTTGGCCCATGCTCGAACCTGTGCAGATAGTCTCTCGAAAGAGCCGTTTATGCGAGTTGAGTTGATTTCGTTCGATTTGACGTGATTGATTTGCTCGATGGAAGGAGCATGACTGGGATGTTGCAGGTATGGACGTGTGCACACACGACAGATTCACGGGAGCGTGCTACCATTCCATGCATATCCCATGCCAAGACAGCAAATCCGAGCGACTCCCGAACAGTCAGGTTGCTCCGAGGACGGTCGTTCACAATGTTCACAGGTTGTTGAGAGGATACAACGAAGTGTATATTCGGGTAGACGATTCACCGGAGAAAGGACACATGGCGGGATTGTCGTTCATGGGGTCGGGGAGGGATCTCGATAACGCAGATCAGGTTTTGGGATGCTTCCTGATGCATTGACGTGGTCTAACCCGTTTGAGGACTGTGAGGCTCATGTACTTGATACCGGGCGCTGTGTAGCATGTATGTACTGGAAATGAAGATGAACGTGCTACTGCGAGCGAGTGTCGCGTGCAGCGGTGTCGAGCAGTCTCAGTATGTTGTGGCGAACGAGGAAGATTGAAAGTATGGACGAGCAGTGATCGGACCGCATGGAGGAGTGTTGGATCGGACTTTTGCTTTTGTTTGATGGCGACCATGTTCGTCTCGGATATGTTTTCTTTCTCAAACACAGTATAGCGTACTAATCGCCTAGCAGTCTACTCGCACTGCACCTAATCTCTCCTTCTCCTACTACCCCGCGCTGGTCGTACAGATTCACCCGCTCCCTGCGTCAACCATCCCGACGCAGCGACCACGCACTCGCTAGTAATCATTCATTAGGCCCCCACACTCCTTATGGCTCAACTGCTCAAACCAGCACAGGGCTCAGAGCGCATCTCGCAGATTCTGCCAACTGTCAAGTGCTCCAGCTGCAATGCCCCAGTCCCCATCTCTGAACTCGGAGACCATGTCTGCGCAAAGCCACCGCCCATGCCAGCGTTCAAGCCGCCCATGTCACCGCGTTCTCCTGCTTCCTTTCTCCCCCAGAAGTACCAGAACCTCGTCACTCCCAGATCACAGACTCCTCAGGCTCAGATCCCTCCAAAGTCCCCGCCCCCGCTGTCGCCATTGCCTCCTACGCCACGTACAGCGAGCCCCCTCGCTACACCTTCCTCGAGCCGACCACGTGCACCGTCATCAGCCTCATCTGTGAGCTCCAGAAGTACCGCAACCTATAATAACCGCCGAAGTACAGCAACCTATACCAATCGCAGAAGCACTGCAGGCTCTTCCAGCTCAGGTCGCACCGAGACACCGCGTCCGGAGAATGGCAAAGTCGCCTTCCCGTCGCGCGGAGAACCTGCGGGGCGCGGACCTGGTCGCATCCGAATACCATCGACCGTGTCTGCCGCGTCTAGCTATACCTCACCGACGTCGCCACACTCTGATTCATCGGACTCGCGTTCAATAGTTCAAGGTGGTCCCCCTCCTCCAGGTGCCTTGGCATCTCGCGTTCGGGCACCGTCCAACGCGAGCATGCGCCCCCCACCACCCAACGCGTTCCGCCAGCCAGCACAGTCTAGTCCAGCACCCTACGCACCCCCTCCTCAACCAGGCCCTGCACCGATAGGCACTTTGTCATCTACATCTCCTCGACCCCGAGCTGTTACCAACGCCGGGGGTCCGCCCGAGTTTCAAACAGGACCCGACGTGATTTACTCTACTGGTAACCGGTCGCCAATCGCTGCTGCATATGATGCACGCGCCCGTGCCCCCTCGAATGCCAGTACCAACTCGTATCCATCGCCAGACCAGGGTTCTCCGAATGTGCAGTTTTCCACGCCGTCGATTGAGATCGATACCAAGATTGGAGGGGAGGCTGGGATGGCAGGAGTGGGGAGGAGAGGCTTTGCAGCGGCAGCGAGGGCGGCGATGTTCACGCATCATACAGGACATTCACCATATCTCCCAGGGCCGCCATCAAGCTTCCTGAACGGTATGGACGCGGTTCAAGGGATGGATGGTAGACGAGCAAACGCCCCGCACTTCCTAGACATTGCGTCAGCGCGAAGTTACTGTTCGTACCCTTCTTTACCTCACTCCATTGGCGGTATTTCTCACGTTTCATTAATTTCTCTAGCAGCGAACACACCGCCGCTATCTCCGAATTCTGGATCTTCGCATTCCCCTCGTTCACCACTCTCTGCTAGCCTCCCGTCGCCCAGTAAAGATGGACGCGGGAGCGCGACACCTACACGTCCTGACATCGCGTCGTCGCGCACCCCCTCACCGTCAAGTCAGTATTTGCAGCACAACCACGTCATTTCATCTCCTGGTTTAGAACCGCCGAAATCTCCTCTGAACCCATCATCACCAACGACGCCCAGTCTACCATTCTTTGAGAAGTTCAAGAACAGCATCAACACGACTCTAGTGGAGGACAAGGAGGAAGAGAGTGTCCCCGGCTCCCCGATGTCTGATTCTAGTTACGGTGGACTGGCATATGCCGATTCTGATGCTGAGGAAGACGATCCGCCACCACAACCTGTATCTGCTCCTGCCGCGACTTCCACCTTTCCCGAAGAAGAAGAAGCACCTCCAGAACCCAGAGCAAAGTCAGCCACGAACAGGGTTCATTTCCCCTCAATAGACTCCAAGACGCACTCCATTGCTGAATCAAGTTACTCCTCGACTTCGCCTACGCCCTCACCACGATTGCCCATGCGAAGTCTCTCAGCAGCGTCTACCGCAGCTTCCGCTTATGCCCTGCGGTCCGCCGCCAAGTCGACGGGTGCGCTAGACCGTGCTATGGAGACTCTGTTCGAAGAAGACGCTACTTCCCCCACGACAACCTCAAATTCCAGCCCAGCTATGTTCCCCATAGACGGCCACCGAGATAGCAAACCTCCCAAGCTGCCCACGCGATCACACACGAGTCCGACGATGGGTGCCGGACGACCGGATTCGAGGTACGCTGTCGTGGCTGGGAAGAGGCGGGAGAAGGTGCCGAAGAGGGTCTGCATCAAGTGCGATAAACATATTGAGGACGGGAGGTGGATACAGATGGACGGTGGAGGCGTGCTTTGTGATAAATGTTGGAAGAATATGTACTTACCCAAGGTGAGTTTCCGATTCGTTCTATTGCGTTTGTGTCGTGGTGCTGATTGGGGGCTCGTGCGTGTAGTGCCGCCGTTGTAATTTAACCATAGAAAAACAGGCGATCTCGTCTTCGGACGGCCAACTAAAAGGCAAATATCACAGAGACTGCTTCACTTGTCATACCTGCCAGGTGAGTGTCCGCACATTACTCTTTCCTTTGAACGCGTGTGCTGACTCTACTTGTAGAAACCATTTCCGGACAAGTCCTTCTACGTCTTCGACGGCAAGCCATTCTGCGGGTACCACTACCACGAAGCCAACGACTCCCTTTGCGCCGCAACCTTATGCGGTCAACCCATCGAGGGACCTTGCGCAGTCTCGCACGCCGGTGACAAGTATCATCCTGAGCACTTCACATGCGAGCACTTCAGGTGCTCAGAGAAGCTCGTCGAATACTGGGAAGTGGAGGGGAAGATGCTTTGTGAGAAGCATGCCAATGCGATGGCCGAGGACGACGACGACGATCCGAACGTGCGTGCGACGAGACGGGTCACTCGGTTCATTGACTTGGCGGGTATGGGGTCTGGTCCTGGAGGAGGCTCGGGGAAGGACGACGATAACGCCAGCGATGATGAGCTGCGGTAGCGGAGGAGATGGAAGGTGAGGACAAGACGGAGGGGGAATTGAGCTTTGGGGCTACAACTACCCTCGATAACATTGGCGTGTACCCGATCGCCTTCACTATACCGGAACATCTACGCACACTATACCACCACACCCACTTCATTTCCACACCACCATACCACACACATACACGGGAGCTCCTTCCTCCCTCCCCTCTTCTTCATGTCCCTTTACAACTCTGGTCTCCTCGGATTGTTTCAATTCATTGTATTTTTGCATCATCACACAACAAACAATCAAAAGGGAGATCCAGTTCAGGAATTTCAGTCACCACACAACACATCCTTTTCCATCTTACCTACTTCCATTTCGTCGAGCTTCATTCTGGACCGCATTATTCCTCTCTCACGCAATCGTCCCATGTTCAGTTTATTCGTTTCGGATTCTTCGTCTTTCGCTTCTGACCTGTATATATTGGGCCTTAGTAATCTGGTGGACGGCATATGCGACGTCATTCTCTTTCCTCCCCTTCTCCCATGCATGGACATATCGTCTCCGTTACTTCTACTTCTGCTTCCCGACCTGCGCCTTCCTTCACTCTCACTCTCATCTCGTTTCCTGTCTTCTCTTCGATTATCTGTCACGTTTTATTACTACCTTCTACCTTCATGTTGCAGTCTCATCTCGCCATTTATTTCGTTTTGTTTAGGTACACTTCGCCTCCTTCCCCGGACATTCTTCTTTTCCTCGGTTCCTTGTTTCTCGTTGACTGTCACCTGGACAACTTTTGGTCATGCATACAAGAAAGTTTCTTCGACCCCCCCACACCAACCAACGCCCCTTGTATATTTCGTCTTTTCGTTTCATTCCCGCGTGTTGGGTTGTAATAACCGCCGTACTACGTAGGTAATTTTATACCACACGTATAATGCATTCCGAACATACATAGTCTACATTGTTACACTGCTCGGCGAGATTTGTCCTCTTCCCCACCCCTCGGCGGTAAGCAGTAACGCGAACAAACGATTTACATGGGTGGTGTACATATATGCAAAAGGTTTCGTCTCCCGGACGGTCTGGCTTTATTCGACCTTGATACCCTTCTTCTGTTGTTCTACGATCCATTCCCTAATGAACGTGCTGCTCATCTTGGTCTTCTTCAATGCCTCTGAGTCTTCCGCATCTAGATTCGCCTCAGTTGATGAGATGACATCTATGACGAACGTCTTCAAGGATGAGAGGTCCTTCTCTCTACGATGCTTCTCGACTATACATCACAAATAGACAGTATGATCAACAACTCTGCCAAGATAACGCGAAACGAATACGTACTAGCCGCTGCACCGGACAACGTCTCCTTGCTCACGACCAACGCTTGAATATTCGGATCCCACGCGGTGGGGCCGTACACGTCGACTATGGGGACGATGTCGTATTCAACGCTGGGCTTGAAGAGCGTGAGGAACGCGCGTGTGCGTTCTTCGCGTCGGGAAAGCGGCTCGAGGACGTGTTTGTTCGCTTTGTTCTTGAGTAACGCATCATCTAGTGCGAAAAATACAGGTAAGAACATGAACTATCACGCAGAAGGAGGACGAGAGAACAGAGCGCACCTGTTACACCGACGATAAGCTTAGTACTCGTGATCCACGCAGCCATACTAAGCAGAATCTTATGGCCCGCATGTAGGTGGTCAAAGGTTCCCCCCAATGCGGTGACGGGGAAGAAGGCGGGAAGTCCACTTTCTGTAGGATGTAACGGTGTTGTTGTCGGATGTGGGTCTGTGGTCGAATGTGATGGCGCATGATATGACGAAGGTTCCACCCAAATCGTGTCTGCAGAACGATCTGCAATGCTGGTGGGGATATTCTGCAAGCCGTCCTTCTTCCCCGACTGCGACACTGTATGCAGTGGGGTCGTTGAGTGTATGCTACATCAATTACAAAAGGGTGGGCGTACCTCGGAAGATATACCTTGCGTCGGTCCCAATGAACGCAGGCACAATTTCACTCTCTGCATACAACAGAACATCGATGTCCATGAGCACACGGCCTAGTTCCTGCGCGACCTTCGTAGCTTGGACGTATACATACGTCAAGAGCCTCTGGACTCCATCCCATCGTTCCGTATGTGATACGCCCCGCGACGAGCCTTCTGAAGGGGCCTCAAATAGAGGCGAGACGAGAACGATACGAAGATGCCGGAGGGTCTTAGAGGCGGCGAGCGATATCGGGGAGGAGAGGTGGTGTGGAGAGGAGTCGAGTGTCTCGAGTGGGCAGATCAAGAGAGTGCTCTCGACTGGTTCAGTCGCGTCCATGTTACTGTACTTCCAGATTACAGAGCTGGCAGAACGAACGATCTGCTGTTCTCCGGAGTGTAGAGATCAAGTTGACTATGAGATCAGCTTTCCCGTGGTTTGAGGTCGGTACAAAGAGGTGATAGCGTTGGACCGTTCACTCGGCTGGATGGCGCAATAAGAGATCACAACAGCAAAGTCAATCAGTGCATTCAGAAAGCTGGGGCTTCCCCGATGTATCTGCATACATCGCCGGCGTGTTCAACAACGAGCAGCACCACGACAGCACCGTGACGATAATAAACGACCCGGCGGCGACGGTCCCCAGACAGATCGCACGCAGACGATCGTCGGGATTTACCTTTTATGGTGGTTGTGTGACAGAATGTGACCACATACCAATTTACGGTCACGCTACTTTTCACTTTGTACTGCGCAGCGTGCATCACCGCGTGCTCACCGTCTCACTCGACGCCGGCGAGTGCTTCAACGACGTCAGACACTCCCTGATCCTCGGCTTTCTACCGACCTCCATTTTGTTCACAGATTATCCAGTAACGACATTAACGATTTAACGATTTAACGCACCGAGAATGTATTCGTCTCAGCATCTCGATGATCCTCCTCCTTCCTCTCAGTTTCGCCGACCTTGGTCCCCAGATCCTTACGACCCACTACCGTCTACCTCAGCACAAACATTTGCCAACCATTCTCACAATCAGCAGCGAGAACCTTCCGATGTATCCGTGGAGGCACTCGATCTCGCGGACTACGCTCGCACGTTGCAAACACGCGCAGCTGAACACAACGATACCACATGTACTTACAACATGCCTGCGTATCGTTCATTAGAGCGATATGATTACCCTCCGTCTGCGCCGCAAGGCTTCAGGCCTTTCACCCCGACAACTCGACATACGCTTCCCCCTCCATCGTTAACGTCCGCTCCATCAGTATCGACTTCACGGTCTCCGACTACAGAATCTTCGTATGGTGCGCGCCTTCCGATCCGTCGGCCGTTCTCTCTACCAGCTTCGTCGTACCCTCAGCGACCCCCCGACTTGTACAGCCAGCCTTCGCTTTCTAGCAGAGGTCATGCACAGAGCTTTCAGCCTGGTGCTCCACATTCCGAGGTTGACATAACCCAATTTCCAGGCTTCTCCCGTGGCTGGTACGCCAATCCTAAGGCTGGTGACAACCCTCTTCAAGACCCGTTTTCCCCTCAACACCCCAATGTATTCGACCCTTCTTTCCCTCCAGACGGCTACCGTCCAGATCCTTACTCCCCACCTCAATTTGGGTATCACACGCCTCCACCTTCATACCCATCTCATGCTTCGGGATCTTCAAGAGATTATCTGCCGTGGAGTGGAGACCCTCCAGAGACCAATGGCCCACTGGATGCTGAGATCAAGGAAGAGCGTATGAGGATGCTTGAGAAGGAGTTTGGAGCCAAAGGGAAAGGTGTAGTGGAAGGAGAGACCGTTGTAGGAAGTGTGGATAGCCAGGGGAAGCTGATCACAGAAGGGCCGAAGAAACGATTAGCCGTTCGGTGGCTACAGGTCATTCTTACCCTATTGGCTGGAGGGGCGAGTATATATGCTGGTGTGGTATGTTGAAGTTACTTGCCTTCCCAAAGCTTCTGAACTCACATTGTGCAGGCTATCAAACCCCCAACCCCTGCACCACCAGCTGCTGAGCCTCCATTGTACATTCTGTACGCTCTTTCCATCATCTCTTTCCTCCTCTCGACATACATGTTCCTCATCCGGCCATGTTGCGGTGGACGTCGTGCCAAGCCTAATACGCCTTTCACGCAAGGTCCGGGTGGTATGATGGTGCTTCCTGTGCAGAACTTCCAAGGAGGAAACAAGAAGGCTGGCAAGAAAGGTGGTCCTTCAGGAGGCGACGTTCAAGTCAATCTCATAGTCGATCCCACTATGTTTGGACAGCCCCGACGNGAGGAGGCAGAAGACGAGGANGAACAGTCGGAATTTGGAGGAAGCATACCCGGGACCTACACCGCTTCGTCCGCTCGTAAGCGACGAGAGGGCAAACGGAGAACTGTGTTTGATGGTCTGGCTTTGGAGGCGCAGTGGAAAGAAGCTAGGAAATGGTTGAAGTGGGGAATGGCTGTGGATCTGCTTAGCATTGTGCTTTGGGGAGCAGANTTTGTATTCNTTATGTTGGGTAAACGGTGTCCTTCCGGACAGTTTGATGGCTGGTGAGTCGCAGCTTCACTAGGGTACNCTCACTACGGCTCTAACCCTTCTATCCATCAGGTGCGACGCGTACAACCTGTCNACCGCTTGTGCTTGCCTTGTTGCTTTCGCTTTCGCTCTCAGCGTGTTCTTCGACATCAAGGATCTTCATGCTAGTCAAGCATCGCCTCGGACACGGACATAGTGCTTCCTCTCATTGTTCTCATTGTTNNNNTNTNNNNCNTT
>SGPM01000084.1:32530-53714 GCA_004802725.1 Antrodiella citrinella
GTGCCNTGANGNGNGCCNNGANNGGNNNNCNGNNNNGANNGNNNTNTGNGACNNACNTGCGNNCGANNANNNNCGNTCGNNNATNCTGNNNATCTCGTTNTCNTCNNNTNTCTCATGCCTCTGCAGGATCGTTAATGACAGGAATGCTAGCATTGCTGACAATCTCGACATGTATCATTGCTTTATGTTCATTCGTCGGCGCACATCCGACCGCTCCGGGACGGTCGATATCCTTTGACCTCGAACGAGAGTACTCGCTATCCGAGACTTTCGACCTCGCACACCCTCAGNANGTCTTTGATATCCACCATATATCACACGACGTGCATGGCGTATCGATAAGCCCGACAGACCAAGTTCCGCTCATTCCAAGCCGAGCACAGTACACACTTCGTGCTCGACCCACTACGATTTATCGGCCTACGTCGAACGACGTCTATCAAGCAGCCCGCTTGCGTTCCCTCCATAAACTGGAGTCCCAAGCTATCGAATGGGAGGANGTCGATGTGTTGGGGCCCGATATAGATGATCAGCATACGTTGGGTCAGTTGGCTCGAATGACGGGGAACGCGTATGCAAAGCCTGGTCAGAGCAATTGGTATGACCTTGATGCAGATTGGAACACGGTACGCTTGTTCAGTNCGAGCCCTTTNGAATGCTCTGACAGCTATTTGAAACAGAGCTTTCCCTTTGGTTGGGAGGATACCGCAGACGGCTTTCGCGGGCATGTCTTTCATTCCCCGGACAACAANACAGTCATCCTTAGTATCAAGGGGACGACACTACAGGGCCCTACGTCCAAGAAGGACAAGTTTAATGACAATTTGCTGTTCTCGTGCTGCTGCGCGAGGGTGGACTTTTCTTGGGTCTTCAGNACCGTTTGTCAATGTTACGCGAAGAACTGGCGCTGCGACAATCAGTGTTTGACCGACGCACTTGTTCAAGACAGTNTATTCTACAACGTCGGCGTGGTGAGCACCCCTCCATCAATCTCGTCGACTTGAAAGCTGACTGACTTGGGTCCGTCAGAACCTCATCAACAACCTGACATCGTTGTATCCGACCTCTACGATCTGGTTGGTCGGACACTCTCTAGGAGGTGCTCTTGCGTCCCTCCTTGGTACCACTTTCGGGCTTCCATCTGTGGCATTCGAAGCTCCTGGCGAGCGACTCGCTGCCCANCGTCTTCACCTGCCCTTACCGCCTTCCAACGACACTTCTATGCCATCTATGGCACTCGCCCCAGTCACACACGTATACCACACAGCTGATCCAATACCACAGGGCACNTGTACGGGTGTCGGTTCCGCTTGTGCATCTGCTGGGTACGCTCTGGAGACGCGCTGTCATCTNGGAAAGTCCATTGTGTACGATACTGTGAGCAAGCTGGGATGGAGGGTCGACGTTAGGAAGCATCCTATCAGGGAGGTCATATTGAAGGTCATCGAGGAAGCAGTCCCCGAGGGTGGTTGGGATGAAGAGTGGGAGTGTGAAGAGGACACGGCTGGGCCAGNTGGAGGCAAGGAGTGCGGTGGGCAGAGGAGGAGGGGTAGGTCTGTCCCGAGAGCTCTGCCTGAGGTGGACTGCGTAGTAAGTGTTCTTCATCAGCCATCCCATCTGGCACCGTGCTGATTTGCATGACAGGATTGTTACAAGTGGGAATTCGGCGATTTCAAAGACCACAAGTGACGAGATCGCGCCTTAGTGCAATGTGTATGTGTATTCCAGTCATCCNGTGTTGTGCATCTAGACATAAGTATCCTGTATTATACAATTCCAATCTTCCTGTGTATATCTATCTATCTATCAAAGAGAGATTCCGCCGCACCGCATGAAATCTATAGGTCTATGCTCGTCTGAACTCCTTACCACCGATCAACTGTCCCCTCACGTACACCCTCCTGATATTCCTATCATCGCCGCAGAAAAGGAATCTCTCCAACATGCCCTCCAACTCCGACTTGTCCGTCTCGGACCCGCTCCCAGCTAATTCTTGATCCAAGTCGACGCCCCACAGG
Source organism: Antrodiella citrinella (assembly GCA_004802725.1). Classification (NCBI taxonomy): domain Eukaryota; kingdom Fungi; phylum Basidiomycota; class Agaricomycetes; order Polyporales; family Steccherinaceae; genus Antrodiella; species Antrodiella citrinella. Next base: position 34,549 of record SGPM01000084.1, read on the forward strand.
TTCGGATTGCCGGAATCCTCACGCACGCTGACCACGAGGGCGTCGAACTCCTTCCCGACCTCCAATGAGCCTACCTTCTCCTGCAGATTGCACACTTCTGCGCCACCGAGTGTCGCGAGGTACAGAAGGGTGGAGACGGGGAGGTGCCGGTTCGCAAAAGGGATGGTCGTGGCGGCGGTATGATGGTGGGCTTGGGTGTGTTTATGTTCTGGTGCAGATAGGGCGACGACTTTAGATGCGATGCTGGCATGTTGCACCGCAGTGAGTATAGAAGGCGAAAAGCCGCCCGATACGTCTGTTCCTAAGCCAACCTGCAAACATCATCATAAATCAGTATTCAGTCCAAGAGAATACAATGTACCCGCTCAATAACGCTAGTACGGAAGCAAGACCCTGTCATACCTTGATGCCCTTATCAAGCAAAGCCCCGACTTTAGCCCATCCACTTCTCAAGTTGAAATTGCTTGTCGGGCAGTGGCTGATCCCTGCGTTTCTCCTCTTGATTAAGTCCACTTCGCTGCCTTCCAGATGTACGGCATGCGCCAGGATAGTGTTTGACTTGAGCAGGCCATACGCATCGTACACACCGGCATAGGTCGTTTCAGTCGGCTTGGGTCCGTGGTGGTTTGGTGGCGTTGGGAGGATGCTTGGAGGGAAGAGAGACTTGGTAAACACTATCTCCGCGGCATTCTCTGAAATGTGTGTTTGGATCGTAAGGGACGGATCTGAAGCTGCGATGCCGCCCAGCGAAGTGAGCAACTCTGGTGTACATGAGATCGCAAAGCGAGGTGTCAAAATGGGCTGTACCAGTGCATTGGAGGGCGAACCGCCCGCCGATGGCGCAAGTGAGCGGATATGCGTGATGAGCTCTAGCGTATGCAAGACAGAGTCCTGTGAGGAAGCTTCGACGTAATAGTCTGGAGAGTTGCGGTCCATGTTACATTTCTAAGCAGATGTTGAGGTCTTCAAATTCGAACGCTGGGGAACGCCTAAACTTACCTACCCCAACAAACGCACGTTGACCTAACCAAAACAGTCAATCTCCTGTTGTACGTCGAGTCAATGCTCCGAAAGTAACGCACCAAAATTATGCACGATGTCTGCCAGTACTTTTGTACCTTCTAAGTGCAATGAGCCGTAGTAGCAGCATGTCGTCGTCTAATTCATGACACAAGTCAGCAGGGCGCTGAGTGAATAAGCAAAATTAAGACGTACGCCGTTGTCTATGATGCGCCTGACGGCAGATGTGTACGCTCTCCGAGCGAAAGCCACGTCCTTGAATTTCGCTTCCGTTGGAAACGTGACTTTCGCGAGCCAGTCCAGAAGCTCGTGTTCTTGGCCACTGCGTGACGTGTAAGATGACAGTACCCAGTAATAATGGTAGAGACCTTGACGAACCTGCCCATGTTCGGAACTTGTGGTCCATGCTGCACCAGTAATTTGTGTGAGTTCCGTCTACAGGCCGTGTTTATGGTAATCCGGACGTACAGTATGTGTATCAATGAATCCGGGTATGAGGAATTCGCCCGTCTGAAGTTCGACGAGGAAGAGATCCTCTCCGACGATGCCATATTTCGCCATGACATCCTGGAGTGCGCTGGGATGAACATCCTCTTCGATCCACTGGATAGTTCCTGTATCACGCGATACAGATAACGCAGCGTTCGGAATCGCCAGATACGACGACAGCGAACCAGTAGTTGGCGTAACCAATGGACCGTAGAACACAGTAGACATCCTGCAGTGTGCTGAGAGATCTAGGTATGAGCTGAAGATTGCAGAGGATGGATCCGGGCAGAAGATACTAGTGGTCAGAGGACGGGAGAGCACGCCTAATCCTAATATTGCTAGTGATTGTATGGGCGCTTGTGATAGTGTGAACCCAAATTGGGAAGGTGTTCAAGATGGCGAAGCTCCTTCGGCAGTTGCGATCGTCATCGCTTCATCTTCTCATTCCATGCTTGTATCGGGTTCTGGAACAAGAGAAGACTTGCTCGATACATCGAAAAAATGGTGAGGGGATTCGTGTGAGATGTTCGACAGGGCACATGTCTCAATGTGTCTAGCCGGTACAGAGCGGTCCGCCGAGCATGGCCGCATCAAGGAGAATTCCGATGCCTGCAGGTACATTAGATATCCACCTTGAAGTCTTCGACGTCAAACGACCTCTCAGTTGTGCTTGGGAGGCAACGCCACATCCAACCAGGTAGCGGACTTTGTTCCTAATCTGCTTTGTGACGCTTAAGATAGAGAATTCACCACAATGCACCGCGCTTTGATGGAAATGATAATCAATTGCACGCGAATATGGGTGGGGATGAGCGGTGGGCATGGCAGATATGTCCCCGTTCCAATCACGATCGCGAATAGGGGTGGGCGAAAAGGCGTGGTATCACTGTTATTCTCTGAGTGAGTGAAACGGCGTTTCCGCTCGCTCCGCGACAAAGAGGGAAGGTTCCTACACACACGACCATCTGAAGACCAGAGTTGGCCACAGAATCCATGCTGCCACTAGCCATCCGGTATCTATCTTGTTTTTAGCTATAAGACAGATTGTTGCCGACTACAGGGGCCGCCATGAGAGAAAAGGTACCGGCATGCTCGACTGATGTATTTGTTGATCCCAAAATGCATCACCGTACGACCACTATGACGCAGCATGCTGCAGAGTCCTGAACGCGTCCAGTATAGCCAAGAGCTTGAGGGTGTGAGGTGAACGATCACGTTGTGTGCGAACGACGCGTGAAAACGCGTCGAGGCTGTCGTACGAATGCGCCGAGGAGGAGTGACAGTCGGTTGACGCGCCTGTGGTGTTCGCTTCCGTGGCCGTGGTGGTACCGGGTCGGTCGGTGCACACATGGGTATCAAGTGATGTCAAAATTCGCCTTTTGCAGCCATCACACAAGCCTGGCGTCGGTGAAACGAGAAGGCTAGAAGCGTGTTGTATTTGCACAAAGTGGGAGCGGGAGGGGGATTAGAAGGCGGTCCCATGACTGAGGCGCCCGCAACGACACCGACGATCTCCAGGTCCTGACAGCCTCCCTCGTAGGTGCACAACGTTACAATCAGGCATGAGCGCACAACAACAGCCTTCGAATGGGTGGAATCACAGAGACTGCAGATATAAAGTCCAGGCGACAGGTTCACGCGGCCGCACGGGGAGAGTGATGTGTTCTGTCCCAAAGAACTCCGGCCGTTGACGATGATCCTTCATCGAGTTGTTGGGTATTTATTGCGAGAACGCAAGCCCAAAAGAAGGGGAAGCCGATGGGAGGTGCCAGTGGCTGAGCGTCTTGTGTGGTCGTCTGCGGCTAAATATCCAAAGGCAGCCTTTGTATCTGCACAATTCCTCGTCGTTGCGTTCAACGTCGACAACGTACGTAGCGACAATGCTACGGAGGACAATGAGAGACATTTGTGGAGGATCAGAGTGCGGTATTGCCTCGGGCCTTGATGGCCATTGCTCGAGCGCCAGCGTCAGTGCGGACCGCTCTCTTCACATAGTCTTCACATCCGATTGCCCACGTATAAATTTCGTTTGCGCTCCTTCCGCCGTCTTTCCCTCTCACCCCCTTCCTCAACGGCCAACGCCCTCTTGTCGTCGACAGATACCCCTCCAGGACCCACTCCAAAAGTCGTCCAAGTCGTTGCACACATTCCACACGCCTATCTATATTCCTCTTGGTATATTGTCGAGCATCATGCCTTCGCTCAGACGAACACTCTCGTCCCCCTCTGTCCGCCTTTCTCCCTACAGCAACCCATCGTCGTCCAGCACTATCAACCAAGCCAATAGGCAGCAGGGCGGTGGTCATGGGCCTCGTCGCTCGTTGGGCTCTGAGACAGGGGGTCGCAGGGTACTTGCAGACATTGATTGGTGGACAGTGCACGCCGGTCAGATGTTCACTCCAGGTCACGTCTCCCCTAGCCAGGTTCAAGACACGGAGGATGACGATCAGGCTGAGCAAGAGCCGCCTGTCAACACTATCACCCTCGCAGCAGCTGTCCCCGAAGACGAATTCATTGCTCCTAATACGCTGTGGCACACCGCCCTTCCCGGTTCTGGAATAGGCGCTTTCACTGAGCTAGCTCAAGTGCCATATGCATTTGGTGTGAATTTTGATGAGGTTTGTCCGTCCTTGCACACCTGTTATACTTCGCCACAGCCAACCTTTTTTGCTTCCATCTCGTAACTATTGATACTGACTGCACTCTATTCTTGCAGCCGGCCTTGTCTCCCCTGGCCCACTTCTCAGCTTTGTCTATCGCGGCCCGTACGCCAAGCGTGCGTCGCTCCACCGTGTCTTCAAGCTCGTCCGCGGAGAGCTCCCCTACGTCTACTGTATCCTCTTTATCCCCGATGGCGGACTTGGGCTTCTCCGACATCATGTCATCGTCGACCTCCAGTTACGGTTTCGATGCGGTTCCTCTTAGTTTCCCCAGTCCCTCGAGGCCATCGCGGCAAGGCACAATGGCGACGCGTTCCGTCAGCTATTCCTTCTACGAAGCCACCAGGGAGCGTGAGCAGAGGTTCGATGATATCCCTTGCTACCCTGCCGAGAGCTTTTCGTGCACAATGTCCGACGCGGATGATCTGTTCTTCCAGTGAACAACTCGCAAACGAACGTCCCCCATTCTTGAGGAGGAAAGTTGATGTTTATGCCCGCACGCCGCGCTCCTAGTGCTTTACGAACTCGTTCTATGGTCTCTACTTCATTCCACGACGACATCGCATGACCATACAGGATGTTTCCCATCCAGCTCATAGAAATTGCGCCCCGTTCCTCCGCCACGCCGTTCCACCATCCACTATCGATCTCATCTCGCGCCTCTCATTCACTCTTGTCGCACCCCACGCTCTCGACATTGACCAGTGGCCCATCTTCCCATCATTGCCCGCGTTACATCCCAATCACCGCCTCTTTTTGCCCCCATGATACCTCTACCTCCAGTGCGACCCCATTCCACGCATTCCGGTTTTCTGCTTCGCATCTCGGTCTCGTCGCCTCATCTCACCTCAGTGGTGTTTGGTTCTCTCTTTCTCATGAAGAATGTTACGACCACAGGGCCTTGTTCTTACCAGTCTCTTCTTCTAACGGGCCTGTTCACACGAAACGAAGATGAGGAGCCTCTCACGGTCTACTTAACTCCTCATTAAACCTAGAAGATGTCGTTCTTCTCGGTACATATCTTACCACGCTTCCATCGCCCACACGACATTGTTCACGTCGGGTTTATTCCTTCATGTCCCTCTCATGACTTAAAGTCCCCGTTGCTGTTCATTGCACACCTCCTTCCTCATTGCTTCACCGCATCTTGTCATTGATACACAAACCCGTCGCGCGTCAAAAAGTTCATTATTGTCGCGCCTGCTTTATTCATAACATCCGTTGTGTCTGCCACTCCATCTGTAACAACTGTTATACCGCCTCCTACCCATGTCTTCCTGTCTTTTGTCATCCTTCCTTCCCTTCACCCGTCCATACCCCTCCCCTCATCCGTCCCGCATCGCCGTCCTGTTCTTGGTCTCGCTTGACGTCGACGTTGTACAGAATCCCTTGCTAGTAGTAGAAGAATTCTGTTCCTGTTACCCCGTCGTACCTCTATTGTTTCGCTTGTTACTCTCTCCGTCCATCAACGTTGTCGTCGCTTTCGCAATGCTTTTCAAGTTTCAACACCGCTCTTAGTTCAACACGCCTCCCTTCGCTTTTCCAAGTTCTCGCACCAAAATAACACAACACGTTGCTTTTGTTCGGTGTCGATCTCCTCCGGGTGTCAGAAATTCAGATTGATGATTTGTGAACTGCCACCAACTAGTGACTAGTCTCGACCAACCAACGTTCAACCCTCATTAATGTTAAACCTCAAGGTGATTTGAGGGATGTGTAATTTGCATTTACATTGGCGTACAGACCGGTCCAGCCGCCGTACACCACCTTTAGCTGAAACGTGGAATAACAAGAACAACAACGAACGGACGGACATAGGATAAATCCACATTATATCCAACTCGTATTGTACTGGCCTAGACGCATTTCAAAATGACCAGGGGTAGGACCGGGCTGATAACAGCGCCGGTATACGGATATCATAACGAGAAACGAGATTGTGGGGTGGGTGCGCGCGCAATGCGTATTGCGCGTGTCCTTGTCAATGTCATGCGTGCCGGGTTGTCCTTCTGCTTCGTGTCTCCCGTTGAATGTTCCCAGTGATATAACCTTCGAGATTCGGGGTGGCCGGGATGGGTTGCGCCATTGCGTCAACGTGGCCAAAATGCGCGATATAACGCAAGTTACGCAACGGCTCTCCTCGTCCCGGGCGCGACTCGGAAGGAGGAAAGTGAATGGAGAACGAACGGTGGCGCGGAAGGTGATAACGACAACGGTGGGTGGACACTAGCGGTGAAGAGTAGGGTATCTTGCCAGCTCCATAGCGAGTATGTCAGATGGGGTGTCCTGCCCCGACCCGATCTCCCGCCATACTCTCTCTTCTCTCCTCACGCCCAGTGACTGGAACGTATCTCATGGGTATCCCCAGCAACGTGTATACCGCGACGAGCGATCGTCACCGATACATTCCCCCGACCATATTAGGCCCCGCGACCTTGCTGAGCGTAGACTCTCCCAGCGGACCGTACCGAGCCTGTACGGTCGGTATCTTTCCGCTGCTGTTGTTCGATGGCGGCCCCGGTGCAGGCGGTGGTGGGTGGGACGCACCACGGGGTGGGACTGTCGGCCTGGAAGAAGGCCCGGACACGGACGAAGGTGGGAGAGGCGGAGGTTGCTTGTACGGGTTCCCAGAAGCAGTGGGACCGGGTGGCGCCGATGTGGGCGGTGGTTTGGACGGTTGATTTACCTGTGGTTGTGTGGGTTGGCCGTTACGGACTTTCCAAGCATTACGAATGTTATTTGAACGTGCCAGGAGCTGACCAAGCTTGGTTAGTTATTTTGTACGCGTTGCAGGTAGACAGAGGTAACGTACTGTGTCTTTCTCTACACCATCGGCGATACTCCTGATAATCCCTTCTACGACAGACTTATGGTTTCCATTGGGCTTGTCATCTCGGAAACGCATCATGCGCCAACATTCGTTCTCTGTATCCCAGTGTACCTCGACAATCCGGTCATCAAGCTGGTCACCATTCGCTTTCAACCTGAGGAACATTCAGACCTGGATTGAAGAAGTATTTGTGATTGGACTCACTTTTCCCATTCCTCGTCGGACACACTCATCATATCGTAGAATTCATAGTTATTTCCGCCACTCCAAACATGCAGTTCAAAGATGGGTTTCGCAAAGTAGTCCGGCGCTGAAGGTTTGTTTGGTGACGGGGGGAAGCGCAGGATGAGCTTGAAGTCAACCGAGTTCTCTGACGGTGGTTTCCACTTCAATCTAGACGACACGCAAGGTCAAACGACATCCTGCAAAGGCAACTAAACACGCTACTCACACATTTTGATCTGTACCGGCCGCGTATGGTGTGTTAACACACGTGTAAATGAGACCGTCGTTCCCGTGTTGTAGAGCTGGAATGTCGATGCGGAACACATCGTCAGCATGGTATGACATTTGCACAGTCTTCACTTTGATTCTGGATGAGAGTGACACAAGCGGCGCAGACTGAGACGCAGTTCCCAAGCACAATGAAAAGCCAACTCACTCGAAAGGTTGACTATGTGCCATTTGTGGGTGGTCTCTGAGCATTCTGGAGTATGGTTTATGAAACCACTCTTGCAGTCGCTTATGTGGCGTATATCAACATGAGGGCTAGTATATGACTGGAAAGCCAACTCACGCCGTAACGTTTGTCCAGAGGTCTCGCCATTACATTCTGATCGTCCACCACCAAGCAGTCGAAAGCCAGATATCGCAAAGTTTCCTGCGATACGAAGATCAGCAGCGCACTAAAGATGTTGAGTGGCGTCCAAGAGTGACACACTTGCTTTGTGAGAGGATCGACGTCGACGACCAGCTCCCCGTCAACAATAGTATTCCGCAGAGGCTTCAGAGGGTCCGCATGATGCGGAAAGAATAGGCCAGTTAGCTGACGATATGAATTGTGGCGGTCAATCTAGCAAGGCATTTCAATGTTGGTGAGTAGACTAAAACTGATGCAAACTCACAAGGTAGACTGCCTGTTCCTGCGTAACGAAATTCGTCTGAACCAACAGCAGAACCCGAATACCATCCGACTTTTCGCATACCCAAAAGCTATTGTACACACACTGTTTGGTCAGACACCCGCCACAGCAGAGACTGCGCCACTGGTTACTCACTCCTTTTGCTCCAATTTGTCCAAGTCGCCTGTTCCGAAACTGACAGGCTGACTACCGGGGAACCTGGTGTGAAGCAAAAACCAACTTTAGCCTAGTCTGGAGTTGTGGTCGTCAGACCGACGAACCTCTCATGCTCGAGCTTGCAGAGACTGGCGACGAGCTGCTTCAGCCACTGTTCCTGCTCGGATCTCTGAGGGACGGGGTTTCCAGGAAGGTCTGGTATGGGCATGACAGATATAGGGTCGGGACCGTTACAGTATCCGGAGCGTGAAAGAGTCTGAGAGAGAAACAGGAGGATGTCACTTGACGGCCGAACGTCTGATGGGTCGATGTTTTGTACACGGCGAGCTCGAGGAGAAAAGTAACAGTATAGCCTCCGACGAGGATTTTCAGTAAAAGCTTATCGACATCGAGTCAGACCGAGACACTACTACCCCGACCTCATTGAACACACATTGCTGTACAATCAACCGCGGAATCTCTCAAATTGTTCATCGCTGTTGCTCAGGAAGGGTGATCATGCATGCATTACGGGAAAACGCCATCTAAACAGAAGCTGTCGTCGTTTCTGAAGGAAGATATGATACAGTCATTACTTATACGCACACTGCGGTATGACGCAGAGAACATCGCGATCACAAGAGGAAAGAGGGACAACGGAAAGCTAGGGACAACATAAAGACTTCACAGTGAATACATTGTTTACCGATCCTCAGCCCATTCCTGTACGAAATGTATCAGCACGAGCACTTGTCATAAAAGAGTAGAGTCGACTTACATTCTCCTTCTTGATTTGAGCCTGCAAAAAATACGGAGAATGAGTAAAGCGTGAGCTGCGCACAAGTATAGATACGCACCTCCTCCTCAGGCGTGAAATCGTTGACGATGTTGAAGAGCTTGCGGATCTCCTCAGGTGTCTTACCCTTGATCATATTCGCGACGGTCTTGCATCCAACGTCACTGTAAATAGCATGGGCATCGTACGCCACGATAGACTCTGAGGACGCTGGCACTTACAGAAGAGGCTTGATGTCGAGGTAGTTCGCTGCCAGGATGATCTCGAAGAGCATCTCCTGATCGACAGTTATGAATTTTTGATCCCACTCGTTGATGTCAGTAGTGCGCTTTCGCGAGTCATCCTGGTTCTGCTCAGCGTCCGCATTCGGGAGCGGCTCGCCCCGATGATGCTCGCAGTACTCGAGGACCTGGAAGAGCGACGTGATCAGTGCAGTGAGAGACGATCCAAGCAAGGCCAAGTGCCTACTGACCTTCTTCAATACGCTTGAGGAGACGTTAGGGAGAGGAATGGGTTGATCGCTCTCGCCGACGTCTGCAAAAGAAGCACAGTTAGGAGAGGGCGTCAGAGAGCGATGGGGTGCGGGGTCGCTCACCCTCGAGCATGTTCTTGATGAGCACGCTGCGCTCAGCGACCTCCTTGTCGACGACGAACTGCTCGCTGTCAGAAGTAACGAGGAGAACCATTGCGTGAGATGAGTGATTAGGATGAAGGAGATGTGTGTGTTTGTGGTAGGAGGAAGACTTGAGGAACGGCGACATGGGGCCTCGCCACTGCCTGATTTTGTCCCACCCACCGCTTACGTAAAGCGTATCCCTACGTATAGGCGTCTATCCGTTTCTTATTCTTTCTAGTCTGACTCTGACCTCCTCCTTTTTGTTCTCCTTTTCTCCAAGACAACCATGTCGTTGTTTGCGAGGTGTGTCGGCATCGCTCGCAGTCCTTTCTCGCCACTGGGTACGTGCTATTATCTCCTTGTCTCGTCCAAGCACTGACAACCCTTGCACCAGGACTCGGCTCTGTACGTACTGCGACGAAACGTGCTGGAGGAACCGTCTCGAATCACGGAGGCTCTCCAGGAAAGCGCTTGGGAGTCAAGAAGTTCTCGGGTGCGCTGTCCTATTCTGTAACATCTATCGATATCGAGTCATCTGACCCCGTACGACCATACACAGATCAGTATGTCATTCCTGGCAATATCATTGTTCGCCAACGAGGCCAGCAATTCCATTGCGGACAACATGTACGCCACACCCCCTTTCCTTTTTGGTTCTCTGTGGCTCACGTTGGAAACTTTGCAGGTCGAAATGGGACGTGACCACACCATTTACGCCGTCGCACCCGGATTCGTTCGCTTCTACAAGCAAAAATGGGGCATGAAGGAGCGCAAGTACGTAGGACTAGTGTTGAACAGGGGCGAGAAGCTTCCGAGGGACGAGACTGCTGAGGGACGGAGCCGCTTCTTCGACTTTGTCAACCTGAAGGAGGTCGTCGACGACGTGCCCGCATCATGACACCTAAGTCAAGCACTCGACAGGACTTTTTGAGTCCCAACCGGTCCTTGCTGTACTCTGCGTGGCGCAGTGAAGCTGCGTACAGTTGGAACCTTTGCAAGCAAAGCACTTCGAGCTGAGCACTGCTCAATGGTGCCATTCAGAAGGGCACTCATTACTGGTAATTAACGTTGGCACCAGGTTCAATATATTAGACGTATACATGGATAATCATAATCCGCCTTTGCACTATCGCACGCTATGAACTGCGACTCTGCGCGACAGAGATGAGATCTTGTCAATGTTCTGTACGAGAGGTGGTGTTTGGAGATCTGAGACCAAATTTGACCCATGGGAATGACGCGGCTTGTCTCTCAACCGCCACAACAAGAACACCAGACTGGTCGCGCGACACGCTGTTTTGTTCTTCCCTCCCTACAAATTTAGCTATGGCCGACGAGCGTGTGCTCGTTCAGATCGCGTCGTACAATACGAATCTGCAAGCGGAACGCGGTCTACCACAAGACCTTGTAGATTGGCTTGCACCGACCCTCCAAGTCTCCCAGTTTTTGTCTCGGGAGCCTCGAGCACCCGATATCGTAGCTGTCGGTTTTCAGGAGCTTCTACCCCTTCACCTTGGATGTGAGTTTTACTTCATTAGTCCGCTATGGTTATCAGGATTCATTGTGTGGGTGTACAGTATCCGGCCTGTCGAAGAAGGTGATCGAAAGCCGCAACGCGCTCATCCTATCTCAAATCGAAGAGCACGCTCCCAACAAGGAGAAATACACCCTCATCGCCTCTATTGTGAACGTCGGCGTAGCCCTGCTTGTGTACGGGCGAGACGACGGCGTAGGCAAGTGGGTGCAAGACGTCCAGACGCAATGGACCGGCTGTGGACCGGCGTACATGGGCAACAAAGGCGCAGTGGGGGTGCGGTTCCGCGTGCCCACACCGGAGGGAGGCGTTGGAGAGGTCTACACGTACGTCACTACCGCGCCTTGTACTATCCCATCTCAGTTGGAATGGAATTGTCATTCGGGGGAGCAGATTTGTGTGTGCACACTTGACTGCGCATACGCACAAGCTCGCGCAGCGCATAAACGACTACCATTATATTGTCAGCTCCTTGCTCTTCGATCCCCTCCCAGGCTCCTTCTCGAATGAACCTACGACTATGCACTCTACGTCCCACCTCTTCTTCTTCGGAGACCTCAACTTCCGGTTCACGTCACTCCCTGGCATCGAGTCCCACATGCCTCGGGCACAGGTGGACTCGGCACTGGAAGTGCTGTTGCATGACGATGCTTCGCGGAAAGAGCTCGTGAAGCTCGACCAGCTCAGCATTGAGCGGGACGTGAAGAAGTCTATTTTCGCAGGTCTGAGGGAGGGAGAGTTCTGGAGGTTCAAGTGTACATATAAGTACAAGCTTGGGGAGGTTGATAAATACGAGTAAGTTGCTTCAGTATGTTTCACCCTCCTTGCTATTCTGACTGAACCTCTCTTACCTTACCAGTTTGAAGCGGCATCCAGCGTGGACAGATAGAATCATGTATACCACCTACACAGATTCCCCCGAGACACCAGACCGTTCCTCAATCTCAAACGCTCTATACACTTCCATTCCATCATACACCACCTCGGACCATGTACGTCCCCCAGCTCACCCACCTTCTTCTCTCTCTATGTCTTATCACAAACTAATCTTCTTGTCCCATACAGAAACCAGTCGTCTCCATCCTCCTTCTCCCACTCCCCTCTCCCATCTTACAATCCCCGCCCGTTCTGCGCCTCCCGGCGCACTACCAACCCCTCCCCGACCGCCTCGCCATATTGAAGAGGTACACCGGCCGCTCTCTGGACAGGCTGATAGGCTACACATGGTGGCTGCTCACTATGTTCGGTGCAGGGTCTGCGATCATGGGGATTGGGAACTTCGTCTTGGGGTTCGGGGTGTGGAGTTGGTTTAAGTGGAAGGTTGCCGAACAGCGTCGGGTGGCTGTTTGAATACACCAATTGGCTCTTTTTTGACTTACTGTTTATGCTGCGCGGTTTGGTTGTGATACTCCCATATGTACGGACCGTAGGATAGATAAGTATGCTCTGATTTATTGTGTATATAATGGATGTAAGTAGAGAAATTGCATGGACGACTCGAATCAATAAGCCAAGAATGAATGAACGCAGAAAGGTGCGACTCGGATACATCTATCTATATCTTACAAAGTGCGACACCTTTGTTTATGTTCAGGTCTTTGCAGCGACAAGCAGTGTCCACCCTCTCTATTGTGTTCAATCATCGCGAGACGACGCAACCTTGGGTGATGCCGCGTTCACGACGATGACCGGAATGTCCGCATCCGGGTCCACCAGAGTCTCGTCCTGCACATGCACTAGGAGGGGTGTTCGGGCACCCTGAGGCTCACGTTCTTCAATATCCTTGAAGGGCTCGGGGATGCGCACGAACAGCAGTAGAATGAGCGAGATGCCCACGGCAGCGGAGGAGACGTAGAAGATCGTCCCGGGCATGGTAGAGATGGTCTTGACGTAGGTCATACCGAACAGTGCCGGACCCATGATCTGCGCGCTATCAGCCATCTCACATTAGTCTCCCCTACTTCACTGCAAACAGCGGCATACGACCATACCTGAGCACCTGCAGCACACCAAACGCGCCCAAAAGCTTCCCCGACTCAACGCCTCCCCGTCGCGCATACAACGCCAACGACACGCTCTGCGCAGCGGGAGCATGGCCCGCGCCGAAGCACGACACGACGCTGAGCGCGGTGAACACAAGCGGGTTCATGGCCATCGGGAGCGCAGAGAACGCGATCAGTTCGATCAGGACGGACACGCGGGCGAGGTTTAGATCGAACACGATGGACTGGGTTGTAGATTGGGGGGTGATTGATGGGGTGTGGGAGGGGTTACGAGAGGGTGCACGCGAGGGACTACGCGAAGGGGAGGGAGAAGAGGGGCGAGAGCGAATGAGAGGTTCGTCCGCTGTGGCGGGTAGTTGGACGGCCGGTGTAGGCTTGGGTTTGAATAACTTAATAACCACTGTAGGTAAATTGTCAGTGAAATCAACATCCGTAGAACGAGGGATCTACACACATGGGAGAATGAGTGTGAGATAGACTGCTCGGACGACGCCAACAATGCTGAGCCAGTATCCAATCTATTGTCGTAGAAGTAAGTAGCGGAATAATTGCTACAAGCTGTTTGGGGACATACCTGTTCGGATGTCCAGCCGAAGACCTTAGACGTGTACTGGAACTTGTAACTATAAGAACCCATCAACAAGATGGCAAAGCTGTAACTCAAAGCCATGAGGATAAGACTCCAGTCTTTCTTCCTTGACTTGAGTGGGTTCGGACTGGTGTTGCTGCCATCTGGGATGGACCAGAGCACAGACAACGGGCTCAAGAACCCAAATATGCTCTTGAGTCTGTAGAGGATCGGCGAGTCAATGGCATCCTGTTTACCCTTTGCCACGCTCGCCTCGTATGCGCGACGAGATTCCCTCTTCTGCGCAGCACTGAGCGACTCCGGCACGATGAACCATATCCCAAGAGCGTAGGCGGTGTGCACGCCGGTGCTGAGGTAGAACACTGAGAGCGGGGATCCTGTGAACTTCACAATCAATCCGCCAATCGTGGGGCCGAACGCGAGCCCGCAGAACAGGAGACCGTAGAAGAGTGAGAAGATGCGCGCACTGTCAAAATCGGAACATGAGCAAGAGCATTCACGTGAAAAATTTGGCTACAAACCGCTCATGAGGTTCGACGATGTCAGCGACATACGCATGCACCACCGCGTTCAGAGTAGCGGGGCCTAGCCAGAAGCGTCATATTGTGGGATAACACCGTTTCAAAAATAATTGTACCCACCTCCGAACATGCCTTCGACAAGGGCCCCGAGAGGGAACCACCAGTATGTCCCTGGGAGATACTTGGAGAAAGTAGCCACGGATATGAAGTTGAAGTCTGAGTAGAGAACGCCGAGGAGACCAATGCCCAGAATGTTTGTACGACCGACGCGATCTGAGAGCTATGAACGAGATTGCTCGTGAGCCGAAGATATCTCGTCATGCGATGTGCGACGACGAACCGATGTCCACCACCCGGTCGTGAGGCAACCAAGAACGCCCATAGCTGCGGAATATACCATGACCAGCGTGGCGACGGCCGCTCCAACTTCAGGATCTGCCGCACATATCCTGCTTCTCTCTGACAGAAGAGTGTCAAAAACGGGTGCACAGGAAGGGATGGGGTCCGGATAGACTGACCCTTGGTATCTGCGTACAGAGAATACATCCCATAGTCCTCAGCCCCGCGACCGATAGTGTAGTTCGGCTTGTGAATGTCGCACACCAGCTGGGTGTACAGCTCGATACGAGGGGCAATCGTTGCTGAAATCGCGAACGCAGATGCGCCTACGGAAGCCAAGAACCTAGCAATGATAAAGATAACGTCGATGCACGTCCAGAATGGGAACTGGAAGTACGCGTTTCTGCAACGTACCATACAGGGGAAGGTCTCTTGTACCACGGCAGCTTGCACCTTGCCTCTGCTCGCTGCTTGAAATCCTCGTCCTCATCGTTGAGGTCGTCTTCTCCGGCCAAGGTTTCGTCCGCCTCATGATGAGGGTGGATGAACTCCTGCAGCAATTCCATGGTCTCTTCGTTGATCTGACCATCGGGCAACACCATGTTCTCTGCACCTTCTGCATACTGGAACGGAGCGTCGCGCGAGGAGGTTCTCGAATGACGAGATCGAGAGGGGAGTCTGCGCGGCGACGCGGCCCATCCGGGGCTGAGAGTTCTCGGAGTGGACATGGCTGTTGCAGCGGTCGCACTCGCCTCGCCTTCGTCTGAGGAGATGAAGGAGGAGGATAAGCTTAAGTTCAAGGAGGGGGTACCGCGGTACGGATGCAGGTCATATCTATCGTTAAATTCTCATGAACCGACACTGATGCATGATGGTGCAGCACACGATTAGAGCACCGCTGACAAACGCTAGGCACTTTGAGGTGCTTCTACGCCTGCTCTCCGTCTCGATAAGCATACTGCGTAGGAGCTTCGTCGCGTAAATGCCCCTAAGATTTGCTTTTCTGAAATGAGGATGCAAGGAGGCTAAAGGGAGGCTACAGTGGACGTGTGCCGCAGGGACAGTCACCGCCGAGATACACCTCTCGTTATCTCTCGATGCAGATCTCTCCGCATTCCGAGATCGCGATCCTCGACCGTCGTCCTTGCCTCATCTCCATCATGGTATGTCCATCGTCTCTCGTCTTGCTCGACATCGCTCTGACGAATAGCGAGCACAGTCTCACACAGTCGACATACCCCAGGAGCTCAAGGATGCTCTCCGCAAGTTCAGGTTCGCTCGCAGAAACGCAGGCAGCGCCGCCATCGTCGTCAAGATCAACAAGCAGAAGCTGATCATGGAGGAGGTGGAGCAGTTCGACAACATTAGCATCGACGACTTGGCGGAGGGTGTGTTCTCACTTTCTCGTACATGGCATACCTGCATCATCTGACCATCAGACTTGCGCAATAGAGCTGCCGGAGAACGCGCCGCGATACGTCGTGCTCTCGTATGAGCTCAGCCACGACGACGCTCGCAAATCATTTCCACTCGTCTTGATCAACTGGGCTCCCGTGACTTGCGAGATGAGTCTCCTCACGCTACACGCCAGTGCCTTCCTCGAATTTCAAGTCACCGTACGCGCTTCCCATTCTTCGTTTTATCCACGCGCCCGTACTCACAGAAGGCGTATTCCGCTGCTACGCGAACAGGCCGATATCAGCAAAGTCATCGAAGTGCGCGGCGGTCAAGATGAACTGACAAAGGACATCATCGATGCGCAGTTGAAGCACACACGATAGATCGTCCGCAGTGGAACGAGACGCTTGCGCCGACGGCCGTAGTTTGTTGTATGATATACCACCAGAAGTACCCCCACACTGTATCAATCAATGAAAGGGATATTCTTATAGTCATCCCTTGTACCCTTGCATGATCCCAGCTAGCACCCAGCTGTGGCCTGCGACGTACACCAGCCCTCTCAACCATAGCCCGTAGAACACGTTCTCTCCGAGGAATTCCAGTTTATAGGCTTCGGCTAGCCAAAGAGCCTGCGTACCAAACCAGACGGCGATATACGCGATGATCCACGGGGGAGTGATTGAGAGCTGTGGTATCAGCAGAGGGATGAAGAGTGTGTACCACAGGAAGTACTAAGACAGACCCAATCTGTGTCACCAAGTGCAACCGACAGAAAGAAAGACAGAACGTACCTGCGACGTGCACACTTTGTTGAAAATGACAAACGTAAATGTCTGTACGAACCACGCGAAGGTCATGTCCTTCTTGTGTCTCCCGAATAGCAGACCAGCTCCAAGAGACAGGACCATCTGGGGGACGAAACTGACCAAGGGTGAGCGCAGCACCTGCTGCCACACCGGCAAGTCGGTGACCACAGGCGTGTCTTGAAGCGGGTAGGTGAGGTAGATGAGGTAGAAGTATGGAGAGAAGTTGTGTCGGTGATCTCGCCGGTGTACGTGGTATATGTAGGACTCGTACAGGAATGGGTATCCCCAACTGTAAGGAGAACCTAAATGTGAACAAGGTGAAAAGAGGGGAGGTGAAAGCCATAGAACTCACACCGCATACATCGCCGCACCCAACACCACGAACGTCCCGACACTCACTCCCGCAAACCACACCGTTCTCCAATTCACCATCCTCCGTACATACCCCTTCCACCCCCTCCCCACCCCTTGCTCACCACCAATCACCCCGAGACACGCAACACCATAGATGAACGGGTAAATCTTCCAATGTGTGCTGAGCCCCAACAACACCGCAGCGTACGTCCACTTGCGCTTAAGCGCGCAGTAGAGCGTGAGGAGGACGAAGAGCGATAGGACGGATTCAGAAGAACCGCGCGTGGAGATGGAGAAGACGAGCGGGTTGAGGAGGTGGATGGAGGAGGAGAGGGCGGCTTGGTGGTGTATCACAGCGGGCTCTTTTTTAGGGCGTGATTTAGTCGAAGAAGAGGAAGAGGAGGGGAGGAGGATGACGGAGACGAGGATCTGGTACATCAGCACGCCGGTTAGGATGTCGCATCCCGCGAACAGGTATTTACCAAAGGACGGATGGAGCCAGAGGTTGGGGGTGAGGAGGACAGCTAGCAGTGGCGTGTAGCGATATGTCTGCCGTGTGTATGGACTACAGCACACAACATGAGCGAGCATTCCTGAGCTCATAAGAAGGACAACACGTACTCTCCAATTTTCAGCCACCCGCCCAGAGGTCCCTGTGCATAGTTGCCAGGACCTGGACGCAAGATGAACTTTGCAGCGTCACTGAAGACGCGATAGTCGATGTCTGTATACTTCACCACAGACCGCGCGTCGTGCCATTCGCTATATAGAATGAGACCAACGCGTATTACTACCGATATGAGGAAGACATTGCGAAATGAAGAGAGAGTTCGCAGTAGAGCATGGCCGTTGAAGGTCATGGCATGTTTAGAGGCAAGTCCGGCTCGTTTGCCGCCGACTTTGATCTCAAACATTCGGTCGACATGAGGCGACAAGATAGCATAAAGCAAAACTAAACGAGAAAAAGCCAGTATAAACGTCCAAATAGCTAGAGAGACCACTATCTAGAAACTGCTACTAGTGTATCCCCCAGACCATCCTCTACATTCATTGCCGTCGAATGTAGCCACCTCAAATCTACGACACAACATGAGCGGGGGGCATGTACGGACATGCAACGTGCGTGACTTACGTATTGCGAGACCCATCGGAAACCTTCTCCGTACCCCTGCCTCTGCACAACGGAGCACATGAAGATCTCAATGGGACGGATGTCGGTGAGTGGGACCTTGCCCTACAAGCACAAGCAAGTACATCAGAACGAGGAGCCAAATAGAGCTGTAAAGGGGTGCATGCATACCTTGCCGGTGGTCTGGTACAATCCAAGATTATGTCTGAGCTCGTCCTCGCTCACAGCGCCAGGTGCGTCGATCTTGTTACCGAGGATGAGGAAAGGAACTTTGGAGAGTTCCTCGATGGAAAGGAGGGCGTCCAACTCAGCCTTGGACTCGGCGAACCGCTCGAAGTCGGCGCTGTCAACTAGGAAAACGATACCATCTACCTCAGGGAAGTAGTCGCGCCAGAGCCTGCGAGCTGGAAAAAGGTCAGAAGTGGGTTCGGAATGGTTTGGTGTATGCTTGCGACGCACCTTGTTGATGTCCTCCCAAATCATACGTCGTGAACTTCACGTTGCCAATAGCGAGCTCCTCCGATGCTTCACAGGTTATTAGCTGAAGTCCTGTTCTCATCCAATAATAGACACTCACTGGGGTGCAGTGTGGGCTGCAACGTGGCCAGTCGGTCGTTCTTCAACATGTGCAAGAGAGTCTGGTGAATAGACACATGAGAACAAAGGACATGAGTAGGACGACAGGTCCCCTTACTGTCTTTCCGGCATTATCAAGACCAAGGAAGAGAATTTTGGCGTTCTTGTGCAGCAGACCTTCCCAGAACCANAACGTCANNANNTCANCNTCANNNNCNTNNANAAC
>SGPM01000084.1:53913-89729 GCA_004802725.1 Antrodiella citrinella
GGTCCGTCANACGTNNNNCNNTNNGNTACACACTGGACTCAGAGTCTCGAAGGTCTTTCATGGCAAACATATGGTATTGCGAAACATACACAATCGCACAAGGAAGATCAAACACAAGAAACTACAGAGAGAGGTGTACGGAAGTTCTGACACTCACTGCACCATAAGCCTGACAAAAACGAGAGGAAGCGCGTGAGTTCTTATACCGCCGGAAACATCGTTCTTCGCATCACCGAATCGCCTCGTCCAACCTNGAAGGTAATGAAAAGGACGGGCACTGTCTAAGAGGTTGCGGTGAAGAGCCTCGAACACGAAAAAGTCGCCGGTTTTATGCTCTTCGTGTTTGGCCATGTTGTGACCTCTTAGACGCACAGANCNGTGGACTGCGAAACTACTTNAAGTTNGCAGAGAGCAAGTATCATATCCAACACGTCTTAGATAGAACAGTGAGTAGTGTATACATCACGACAACTCCACCAGCCACTCTCGGAATGAAGAGAGCCCAGTCGATGGCGCCGCCTTCTCATNTTCAGCTTCGCCCCCCTTCCCAACAATNACACTGGACCCGATGAAGGTCACCTCTCCACCCTCCCANTGATCAAACTTGAATTCTCCACCACCGGTGCACTCCAGACCACCCATCTCTGAGCTTCCTTCTTCCTCCGATCCCATGCTCTCCACGCCGACATCGCCATGCGACATTCTCCGCTTGTCCAACT
The DNA here is from genome assembly GCA_004802725.1 of Antrodiella citrinella. Lineage (NCBI taxonomy): Eukaryota > Fungi > Basidiomycota > Agaricomycetes > Polyporales > Steccherinaceae > Antrodiella > Antrodiella citrinella. The sequence goes on from SGPM01000084.1 coordinate 54,633, forward strand.
CGCGTTCCAATATCGTGCGGACACGGTTNATGGCCAGTTGCTCGGCCGGTGCGGCTGCAGTCGCCTTGAGTTGGTCATATTTGTGTGCAACGATGGAAAATGCAGGAGGTGTCTGCGAGGGCGGGAGTGATGTCAAAGCATGCAGTATCANGTGGAGGTGCCTGTCCAGAGTCAAGTCAGGGAGATGAAGCAGTACAGAAACACGGATTGACTCACTCTGCAACTGCAGGCCCACTCCGCGATACTGTGCTCGTATCGACGATGAAAGCAACTGCTTTGGCATCTGAGAGATAGTCGCGGAACTGATCCCGGATTCGCGGATGACCTGGGACATCAACAGCGAGGATGGTTTTCTGCGCGTCTGGTAACGACAGGANAGTCGAGTTGGTCTGCAAGGAGGTGTGTGAAGGCAACGTTTTGACCATACGTCAACTGTGAATGCATGTCAGAACCAGGACAAGCACACTTCGCAGGCATATAATCCTTACAGTAGACAATATGGCGGTCTTCCCTGCATCTGCTGGACCGACTAACAGAAGCGTGTTTCCTCTGGATTTAGACCGTTTCCTAGACAGTGTCACAAATACTAAAGCGATATTAGATGCATGTTCTCATGAGAAGATAGACGAAACGGACATGCGACTAGGAGGATGGCAAACGCCAATGAAGCGATGAACAAATTTTGTGAAGAAAGCACTGCAATTGGTGATACGACTTCCGGAGTTAAAGCAGGTGCATGGTGGGAGGGAACGTCAGAGTCATGAAATGAGTCCATTAGTCGAGACTCAACCGGTAGTTTGAATTCGTAGAAAGGGTAGAATCACTGTCAAACTCCGGAATGCTGCTAGTGACAGCGTTATTTGTCCTTGTTAGATTCCAAGGCCATTAGACAACAAACATAAATAACGCGCCCTGCCATAGTAACGGCAAGTTGGTAACGGCCATGTACTAATTTTCCGACTCTTCAAGTTCTGCGCTCTCCGAGCGCGTACTGGCATCGTATTCTCTTTCCAGAACGACGGTAAGTAGATTTTTTTGGAACAAAAGATATGCTGAAACTTTGTCTTAGCTCTCCACGACGCGTGCAAGGGTTCAATCATGTCGTCCTCAAAGAAGCCTGAGAAACATGCAAAGGATGCACCCAAGCGGCATCCAGCCTCAGACCCGAAGGAGACGATGCAAAAGGAGTTCATATTTCATTGTCAGAATTCTTCGTGTTGGAGAGTGCGTGGCGAGAACGAGAAATTTTTTCGTTGCGGAGGATGCTCCGTTGGAACTTCTGCTGTGCTTTACTGCGTACGTAGAAATCATCTGACCCTCATGTACAATGGTTAACTTCTATTCTAGAGCAAGGAGTGCCAGAGGCAAGCCTGGCCCGTGCATAAACACGAATGCAAGAAAAATCAAGAGATCGCGGCTAAGATGCCTGTTGCCCAGATTGAACAGCGTAACCGACTCCAAGGCTTTGTCGATAAACATGGTCCCACAATTGCTACAGCAGGGTTCCATGCCCTGGAGCTCTCCAAAAGCATCGACAGATCCATGTTGTTCTACTTCGAAATCAGCACGAAACCACGGCCCGGACCTGCACGGCTGGAAACATCTTTTCTTGTGACCGATGTCATGGCTGAATTGATGGATCGCTGCGACGCAGCTGCGGACATGCGGGCGACCGTGCAGCAGCAGGTGCATCTCAAGAAACATTTGGACGTGGTCTGCGCTTTCATTGTGGTCGTTCAATGCGAGGAATACGATGTCAGCGTCAGCTTCCCCATCTGTATAAGCACGTCTTCGCTCAAGTCGATGCCGGATCCTGACGTTCAGTGGAAGCATGTGATGATGGAAGTCATGAATCGGGGTATCGTACTTTGAAAGGTCAATTTTATCATAAACTCGTCGCGAACAGGGCAGCGAGTCCATCTTCACAGTCACAATATGATCTGGCCTGGAAGATACTTTCTTATAGTCCCGTCTGTTAGGACATGATTCGTCTGCCCTGTGTGCCCATGCGACTGAGTAAACTCAACTACAACTGTGGGACTGTGTCTGTGTGAGCTCGACATAGACACATCTCTTGCATCGCATTAATGGGTTAGTCGTAACCTGGGTCGTTGTCATAAGTATCTTATACCGCCGGGGGTTCGATTCCCTCTGAATGCATCGCGATGTGTTCTTTTTGAATCCAAGTATGATAATACTGCACGAAAACAATGTCCAAGCTCTTGTTTGAAGTTTGAGGCTTGAAGTTTTTGAAGTTGGAGGCTCTGGCTAGGCATCGTTCATTCAAATCGCCTTTACGTAATCGTATTTTTACTCGAGCGCCTGAAATAAGGTCTCGAATTTGTTAGTATGTTCTACCTCCCTACTTTAAACAGGGATCACTACAATGGCCGCAGAATCCTTCGTAGAAAATGTGGAAGACGACCCCTTGCCTCCTCGCAAACGTACCCGAGTGGAAGCCTCTACAAGTCAAGGAGCTTCTTCACCGAGACTATTTGCTCCGTTCCGCGCTCTGGGACTTATCACAAACCATGTCGCGTTCGTGCTGCAAACTCGGTCTCAGAAGGGGGCGACGGAGGGTCCGAGGCTTCATATTCTTACATGCTTAGGGAAGTCATGGGCTATGTGGGAGGGGGGGAAGATAAATCTTCTCTTTGTGGGTGAGTGAGTGCATATGCATCGTCTGCCCACAAGTTTACTCATGCGAATGGTGCCGATGTTATAATGTTATATAGGTCCTGATTTACCGGAGAACGTTGCTTCTATGGCCATGGATGGAAACGCGGTCTGGGTCGCCTCTGGTACAAGCGTTATAAAATATTTGCGAGGCAAAGAGGTGCGAGTGGTGCTGATTTTCAGTCTGGCATTGGGACTAACACTTTGATAGTCTACTCGCCTCCAGAGCCCACTCACATCGCCTCTGTCGTACATAATAGTACTTGGTACGCAACTACTTGCTTTGTCGGAAGATGGACAACGATTGTTTGTTTGGGACACCAAAAGCGGAGGTATGCGATTCTCTGCGATTCAATTTTCGTCTGCTCAATGATCCTCCCTAGAACTACAATGCTCAATACAATTTGACATCGGATTTACCGCAACATCCCTTCTGCACCCTGCGACATACATCAACAAAGTCATAGTAGCGAGTAGTGAGGGGAAACTCGAGTTATGGAACATCCGCACCCAGTATGTCTACTATGATTCTTGGGGAGAGAGCAACACTCACGTAAGACCAATATAGATCTCGTGTTCACGCGTTCTCTCCCACGTCCCTTCTGACATTACCGGCTGGTCATAATGCCCCTGCTATCACGGCTTTGACCCAATCCCCGGCTATAGATGTGGTCGGTATCGGGTTTTCCTCCGGGGACATATCTGTCTACGACGTACGCATGGATGAGAGGTTGCTTAGAATGACCATGCAAGATGGCGCTATAAGAGCATTGAGTTTCCGAAGCGGTTTGTCGATTTTTATCCCATTTCGTTGCCTCGGCTGAGGGCCTTTCCAGATGGACAACCTGTCCTTGCGTCTGCGTCTTCCGCTGGTCACATCGCTATATGGGATCTGAGTAATGGCGGTCGGTTACTGCATGTTGTGCGTGGTGCTCACGATGGAGCCGTCACTGCTCTCGAGTGGGTTCCTGGTCAACCTCTCTTGATCAGTTCTGGGGACGACAACAGTGTCAAGGTTCGTCGTTCGCACAGACATGAAGCTCCGTTTCCCATACTTCACTTTCAATAGCAATGGGTTTTCGATTCGCCCACCGAGGCGCCTCGCCTCCTCAAATTCCGCTCTGGTCATCATGCCCCTCCACACATCATCAGATACTATGGCGAAGATGGGAAGCAACTATTGACTGCTTCAAGGGACCGCAGCCTGCGATGCACGAGCGTCGTGCGGGATTCTAGAAGTTTCGAGCTAAGCCAGGGTAAGTTGTCCATTGACACCCCTACACGAATGTTGTCACTGACTCTTCTATCAGGTTCATTAGCGAAAAAAGCTACCAGCTTATCTATCCCAATAGCTTCCCTGAAGTTTCCACCAGTGACCGCTATATCGTATTCTCAAGCCCGCTCTAAGGATTGGGATGACATCCTCACATGTCATACGGACGAGTCATCCGTGAGGACATGGACGATGAAAGATAAGAGGCTTGGGAAGTATACTTTCGCCACATCACCAGAAACGAAGAGAGGCCCGCCATTGGGCACAGCAAAGGTGCGTATTCACTTCGATTGTACTCTATTCCACTCTGATCTAATTTCGTGGAGGCTGTATGTGTATCTGCTTGTGGTAACTTTGGCATAACTGCGTCAAGTACCGGAACGATCTACATGTACAACATGCAATCAGGTGTACGGCGGAAAACGTTCGATATAGGTCCTTATCCTATTCCGGCCGCCAGCACAAGTGCCAGTTCCAAAAAATTACGGGAAGGACGAGCTGTTACTGGGTTGGCAAGTGATGCGCTCAACACCGTCGTCATTGCCTGCACCCTCGACGGAACGATCAACGTATGTACTCGCCTTCCTCTTGACGCACGAATCAACCTTATACTTTGCAGTTCTTCGATTTCCATACCGCGGCTCAGGAACAAACACTCGTTCTACCCGCTGCTGCTCTCTCTATGATTTTGCACGGTGACAGCGGTCTCATTGCAGTCGTGTGCGATGATCTTGTTGTCCGTGTCGTGGATATTGAAACGCGGAGAGTGGTGAGAGAAATGAGCGGTTTCCAGAGTAAAGTTTTGGATGTTGTGAGTATATGTACATTTCATTATCGCCCGCGTGTTGACAATTTGTTTCCGTAGACCTTTTCTCCCGACGCGCGATGGCTAGTGGCCGCATCGTTGGATTCAACTATCCGGACATTTGATATTCCTACTGGCCGTCTTATTGACGCGTTTCGAACTTCAAGTGTAGCTACCAGCGTGACATTCTCTCCGACGAATGATTTCCTCGCTACTGCTCATCTCGATAGTGTTGGCGTTTACCTATGGTAAGTTATCATATCCGTATTCGAGGTATCTAGAGCGAAAACTGACGGCGCTATAGGGCAAACAGGGCACAGTACAGCGAGGTGTCATTCAAGAGTATCTCTGACGATGACATTGATAATGTGGCAATGCCATCGATGCAAGGAGAGGAAGAGGAAGAAGGTAAGCTTATTTCTGATCTTGTTACGAGCGGACTCTGACAGGATCTTTCCAGCACTTGAAGAGCTTGCTGCCTTAGCCATTACGGAGAAGCCGACGGACGTGTTCGTCACACCTGCGCAGCTTGACGGCGATCTCGTCACTTTGACATTGTTGCCTCGATCCCGCTGGCAAACTTTGCTCAATTTGGAGGTTATTCAGGTTAGTTGCAACCATACTCTTTGTACTTTCTGTACCTTACGTCGTCTGAAATCCAGCAACGCAACAAGCCTAAAGAGCCACCAAAACAGCCCGAAAAGGCACCCTTCTTCCTCCCTACTTTACCCGGTGTAGAGCACAGGTTCGACGTTCAGCACCCTGACAAAGGGAAAGACAAGAGCAAAGCAACTAAAGTTCTACATAAATCTACTGGATCTGCGGAAAGCGTATTCTGGCAGAAACTCAGTGATGAGAACGAAGACGGTCATTGTAAGTCATTTGTTTCTCCCCCAAAGAGCTGCGTCTGACCCCTAGCAGATGATGTGTTCTACGATTACATCAAGACGTTGTCTCCAGCTGCAATAGACGTCGAGATTCGCTCGCTAGCCACCCTCGATTCGCAGCGACTGTTTTTGACGGCCCTCATCCAACGTCTTCGTTCACATCGTGACTTCGAGGCCGTACAAACCTTCCAGAGTATCTTCCTGCGGATACACGGCGAAGTCCTAGTCGCAAACGAGGAATTGCGCGGGGAATTGGAGCGATTGAAGGAAGTGCAAGTGACGGAGAGCGAGAGGGTGATTGAATTGCTGGCTTCATCTCTAGGAACGTTAGGATTTGTGCGGGACACTTTCTAAATTTCCTCTTCAACGAGATCATATCACCAGATCTAATTGCACCATAACATCTACTTTGTATTTTACCACGTTCTCTTTGCATCGCGTGTATCGATCAATCCTTCCCATTGATGACTGTGATAGCGTTGAACACCTCTCGTAGCGCAAGCCAACCGAAACTCTTTGCTCCAAAATATCCCTGGTCCACCAAGAGCGATATCCTCAACGCAACCCATGCCCTCTCCAAAGACCTTTCCGGACCACGCTCGCCTTCCAGTTGGTGTCTGACGCTCCCCACAAGTGCAGCCGTCTGCTCCCTTAGTTTGGAGATCAGACCCTGGCGCCTTCGGGGTTGGGAGCATTTTGCTACGATGATACCCATGACAGCCTCCTCTTCAGATAGCATGGCCCATCGATGGCGCGACAGCGTGTTGTCCGCGCAAATAGACTGCAGTCTGGAGCGGTATACCGAGAAGAGTCCACCGATCTCCCGAACAAGATCATCGTCGTGCTGACCAAGTTCAAGTTCGATGGAGCATGTATCTCTGACATGCCGTTCTAAAGTGTTTCGAATAGGATCACCGCCCTCTTCGTCATCTTGATCGTCGTTTTTGAACGCTTGCAAGATCTTGTCTACGGTCATCTCTGCGAACTGCTGTCGGCGTGCTCGTTTGGCAGTAGGAAGTGTCGGGACTCGGAGGTCGATTCGTCGGTAGAGACGACCGATGTATGAAGTACTCTGGTAGTACTCATTTTCATCAGCTGCGTCCATCGTTTCAGGTGCATCCCAGTCGGGCTTCTTCTTGATATCAGGAAATGGGAGTTTGTCCAATGCGACTGGTTGACCGGTCTTTGGGTAGTCCACTGCATCGCTATGCAGCTGAGGAATAACCGTTGTACATGCATCGCTGTGAATGCCCTTTTCGGTAGTCCACTGCATCGCTATGCAGCTGAGGAATAACCGTTGTACATGCATCGCTGTGAATGCCCTTTTCGTCATGTTCGCTGATATGGTCTGCAATGGCTAGCCACCTGCTGGCGATGATTCCAACATTCTGTGTGATAAAACTAAAGTCAAAACTATCCATCGCGAACAAAGCAAGTTATACAAACATCACTGTAGATGAACTCCGTGACGAAGTCTGCGACATTTTCCATTGTACTTGGTCGATCGAGTTCCTTTCGTTTAGCCTTTGTATAAGGAGCCGGATCGTACGTCCGACTAGGAAGAAGCGAGAGTTCTGACGTGCAGCCGTAAAGATCACCTTTTGATAGAGATCGTCCGTCAGCATGCGACCGTGCTTGAACTTTCGATTAATATCACTCACCATCCAGGTCTCCTCCGCCGAGACAAAAAGGTAAAGGACGATCCCCCGTGCCTCCGATCAACAACATCCAGAGAAATATCCGTGACAACCAGCACAAACCTTTGGTAGAGAAGACAACACAATGTGGAAATGTTTCAGATGAGAATGGCGAATCTGCGGGCGGTTTGCCTATTGCATGGGCAATCTGAACGTCTCCTCGGTGAATGATGGGGGAGCGAGAGACCATCGTCGGACCCTCCAGATAGATCGACTCGTTTTGCTGAGTCCGAACATGTGCTAGAATCTGACCTTCCTGCAGATAGCCAGAGGTATCTGCGATGCCCAGCAAATTCCAGGCATTGGGAACAAGTATACGAGCATGGTGTTTGAGCTCTCGGAGGACGTGATAAATGGCAAAGGTCATCATGTCATCGGAAAATGGATCTTGCAAGACAGAGTCAAGGCCGAGGAGACTCAAGCTCAGCATGACGGAGGGGAGTTGGTATGAAGCTCCCAAACCATATGTCTCCATGAATCGCGCGGCATGAGGCAGAGATTCGGTAGATCCGCGAACGCTGGCGACAGCATGATCTTGCAGAGCTTGTATTGTCTCGAAAGGAACATCAAGGCCCTCAAGAACCATGATCAAAGGACGGTTGAGATAAAAAGGTGATGACCTGTCGAAGGCTCGCGCGACCTCGATCTCCCTTGAATTCGGAGCTTCGAATTTGATCATGGATGGCCGCAGGCAAATAACTCGACCAGTGAGAGTGTCATCGATGCTGACGACGCCTTTAGAGCCCATGAACCTGATCTGAAATGCCGAAGGACACGGCTTGAGATTACGATGTTTCTGCTTCTTGTTGAGTGCCCCCCATATATCCTGAGCTAGATCTCGCGAAACAGTCCCTACGCCATCCGTAAAACACCATTCCTTCTGACGGTCATAGATGTCGTCGATAAATACAATCTCCCCTGGATCAATGATGATGGAAGCGTCAGTCGCAGTGAACGCCTGCGAGATGCGGGCACCATAGCGTGCAGGACAGTAAATGAGTCCGGGGTCGCTCTGAACATGGTCGAAGGTCCCCAATCCTCCAATGATAGGAGCTGCAGTCACAATATTGCCATCGGGACCTTCAAAAGGCTTGACAAACCACACCGCATGCTCTTTTAGGGCGGACTGCGAATAAGCCAAGAAGTCGAAGTGGCGTCCGGCGATATCAAGCCCTTTGTGCAATATTCCCCCAACTCTTTCGTGGATGAAAAGTTCCCGTCGACCTCACGATCAAAGCTATATGCGAGACCATTCTCGTCGACAAAGCTGACGCGCAAGAAACTGTCGGCATTTGCTTGGAAGAGGCGTATGACGCGGTTAGACCTCTCTGGATAAGGTCCCTCCATCCGTATGGCTGTGGGTGTCACAATAACATGGAGGCATTGGAAGTTGTCGGGAAATGTTTGGGGTGCAAGGGGTGAGAACTTGCGAACACAGTCCGAAAGCAGGTGTTCCACAAGATGCGTTGCATCGTCAATATTCCCCAGGGTGCCCTCATCGGACCAGAGATTCTTGGCCTGAGTGGCTAGATATCGGAGGAAGGTGGCTGTGTATACAGTGCCTTTCCTTGGGGATCGTGACATGTCGTTGACAACGTCGCGGAATATCATGACCTCCCGTAAATCGAAAAGCAGGTTTCGAGTCAGTGCCTCAACCTGGAATGCTACAGGCCAGGCCAATTGGCAGACCCAATCTTCATATTGTCCTTGTACATCCTCCGAGAAAAGCCCTCTGCGGACTGCGGGATAGAGGAAGGAGTCGTCAACCCCCACGTGTATCGCATGGCAGAGTTTACGAAATGCACTGAGATCGTCATGATGTTGACACACGAGTCGCATAGCATGAGAAGTATAAGCTACGACTCTCGCATGAGCTGAATCGAGGGTGTTATGGCGGCGACGAGAGGGAACACCATTTGACCCATGTTTTTTGGACCTCATGAAATCCTCGACGAATTTCACGGCCAGTGCCACGTCAAACTCGAGATCTTCCGAGTCGAGCCTGAATATGCTGCTTGACTCTGATGCTGCTGTATCGCGTGTTTCGATTTGACCAGGTTGAGTCGCAGATTCCGTGACTGCAACACTTTCTGCTCCTGTTATCGTGACTGGAAGTGATGCTCCTCTGCTCCCTCCTGGTGTAGCATATAAGACTGGGTCGCTTGCAGCATCAGCTACCGCTGGAGCTGGAGCTTCTCCCAGTTTTCCTTCTTCTCGAGGTGGGACACCTCCTGCAACTGATGTCACCTCTCCGGACTCTCTTTCTATTCCTCCTACGAGAATTGCTCCCCCCTTTTCCGCGTTTTCAGGTTTCTGAGACAAAAACATCGGTGCATAGTCCAGGGTGATGTTAATGACAGGAACCTCATTATCGATACCTGCAGAGGCCCACGTTATCTGAGACGCACGGATCGCAATAATACGGCTATTCTCGGTTTCAGGTGACTCTGGCACCTGGATCCGGAGCTCTCTGCGAGATTGATCCAAGGTCAACCGTCCACTATCGCCACAGTGTATCTCCCATTCGATAGAGAATACGTTGTCCCGACATTCCCACCCGAACTGGAGTGCACTGACTGCAACGTGGTGCGATTCTGCGTCCGGCGAGACCGCTGCGGAATCTTCCCCTGCGACGGGATTGTATGGATACCTCCGAATATGAGCTAGTCTCTTAGCGTCCGCTCTCCTTTCGCTCTTGTTGAATCGGATGCGCCGGCTCCCGATGGTAATGTCTTTGCGAGGATAAAGACCTCCGTACTCGGTCAGGAAGTACTGACCAACTTCAGTGGAGGGCAAGGTCAACCGTCCCACCCGGCTTCCATCGTTTCTGGCACGCGGCAGGATGTCGACATCCAAGTTCAGTGGCGGACCCGTGGAAAAGTTGGAGTAGTCGGAACTATGGATGATATGAGCGACTGCGTTCTTGATTAAAGCGCTCGTGGCAGTAACAGAGATGTTCTCCATGAAGATCTCCATGATCGCAGGTATGCGAAACTGTGAATGCGACTAACATCAGATAACTTGAACACATGATGGAATGCGCAGAACGTACTCTGGAGATACAATGTGACAGCAAAGGATGGAGAACTGCAGGATGAAGACGGGCCTCTTATGAAGTTGTGCATGCGGCGGCGCAGTTGACCGTAGCTCCTCGATAGATTCGTAGGCTGCGGCTGATTCTGGAATTGTGTTCAGGTGACTCTTAGTGGCCCTTCTTCGAGGTTCCCGTCACCGTATCTGGAACTTTAGGTACTCCCACTCTTGCTTCATACAAGGCGAGCAGCGTTCGCCGTTCGGCCAAGCAAGAAGGTTCATGATGCTATCGATCAGAATATGAAGATGTCTGCACAGTGCATGGTACATGTAGAATTCGCTTACGACTGGCGTGGTGAACCCCAGGAAGTCAAGCGGCGCCTCTCGGTCGCCCAGAGAATAGAATCGATATAAGGGCCATTCTCGACAAGCAGATCCGAGTCTCCGAGTGTGGAAACGACGAGCTCAGGCCCACCACGAGCTGCAATATTGGGCAATCGGAACGGTAACAAAATCTGTATTTACTATGTCAAGATGAAGTGATAACCAAGATGCGTGGAACTTACTATTGGTCAGTACCGGTCAGTGGTCAGTGGCGGTCGCTGGCTGGAAATAATCAGACGCTCATCATGGACCGAACTAGCTGGCGTCCAATGTAAGTACAGCCGTCTCAATCTTTGCAAGTTCTTTACACCGTCCCTTGGCCGTCCCCAGTCTGCACTGAAGCACTAGGCTCCCTTGCAGAGAACTTTCATGGACCCAAATGCTCCTCTTACTGTAACGACAGGCACAGCGATCACATGCGAGTCCGTCTGCTTCACGTCTCCGCCACAACGGTATAGCTGACGCGTCTGAAGCAGCTTTCACTAATGCTCTGATTTTCAGTGCTTATGGCACTTTCAAACGTCTTCCAATTGGCCCCCTCGCTGCTTCAGCTGCAGTAAATGGTGGTATAGTCGGTGCGACGTTCTTCAGTACGTGCATTGTGTCTCATTTTTGATATGCTATCTCACTGCAATGTAATCACAGGCTTCCGCGAGTACATTGTCACTCCGCAGCTGGTTCTTGGGGTCAGGTCAGGTCAATATGCGCGGAAGAAGGCAGAATTGGATGCGGTGAAAAGCGGTTCAGTGTACATTGCCGAAAAGCTGGATTGGTGGGAGATGAGGGCACAACAGATCCCTGACACTGCTGTGAGCGGTGCACTGACCGGAGGCGTTCTGAACGCATGGAAGCGTACGTACTAATCTGCATTCTGTGTCCTTGAATCGTTCAACTGAAATTGGTCTCTAGGTGGAAGAGGAGGTATTGTCCCTGGTGCAGTTACCGCGTCCATCCTTTGCACGTTTTTGCAAGTAGCCTATAACGAGCTGGGGATCATGAGACTCAAGTTTATCCAAGAACAAGTACAAAAGTCCCGCGCGGAGGAAATCGCTGCCGCCACAGTGGCCGCCGAACTTCATGTTGCGCATCAAGCACCACTGGTTGTCGCACCGCCTTCGAAACCGGTGTCTGAACGAATATTCGGATGGTTCGGTTTCCAAAGAGTAACCGACGAGGATTATTTGCTAAGACTGAAAACGGAGCGCGAGACTTATTTGAAGAGGATAGCAGAGCTGGAAAGAGATCAAGCCGAAGGGAGCAGTGGTTTGGACTAATAGTACTAGGCCATCGTTACACACACACACACACGCACCTCTACTCACATAAATCATTCATTATACACTCGAGTCTTTTTGATCTGCATTAATACTATTATCGGGCTCCCAGACCTCTGCAACACCTCTTCCGTCTTGACCTAGACCTGTGATGACCAACCATTTGGCATTCATAGCATTGATAGCGTTCACTTTCTCTATACTTTTCGTTTGCGTGCTCCATGTCTTCTCTAAAAGGACCACACCCTCATTGTCGTATGATAGGGTATACACTGCAAGCTTGCCGAGAAGGGTGCAGGTCACAAGAGAATTTGCATCTAGGAATGAGCTGTGACCGTCGCAGTCAGCCACATCGCATTATGAAGAAATGTAAACACGCACACTCCGACCACAGGGCCTTCAGCTACATGTATTGTGGCAGCGTTTGTATCTCGTAAACCTTCCCATTTTCGGGCTCGCTTCTTCTGCGAGGACGGTGCATTTTTATCCCCGCCCGTTCCTAGGAACACTCGACCATCTGCAAGGCCAGCGGCGATCAAGCCGGTGGAGGAGAGTGCAAGAGAGAGCACAAACGACGGCGACAATGATATGCCTGCTGCCGGCTCTGGCACAGCTGTCGTACATTGTATTAATAATGCAAAAGGTTCTCATATGACCGAGCGACATACTGATTTTATAGCGAGAGAGAGTATTCCGCTGCATGATATCGAAATGAAGTAGAGTCGAATCGTAACCTCCACTGACGAGCTCATTTGTCCGACTAGGAATGAAACTAACGGACCCACATATCTGCATAATCATGAGGACTTTTCGCACATGATAGAGATGAGAAATGATAAGTCAGACGTACGGTCTCGTGCTTGCTTTTCATTCGAGAGATTTCGTGCGTCGATATATCGACGATCCCAACGGTCCCGCTATCCGTACTGAATGCAAGGAGCTTTGTGTTCTCATTGATACTGAGCTTTCTGATGACACTCAGCAGCCGTCCCGTTCGAAGGGTATGTGCTCCTTACCTCATTCAGAACGTCCTCGTCGTCCTCTCCAAGGTCCAGAGTTTTTCGTGCATCGACGGCAGTCATGATCATTTTGGAATTGTCCATGTCGAAGCAGAAAGCCTGGTGTTATCATGTTCAGGGTCTCTGGGACACTCCCGAAAGCGTGTGTCTTCTACCTTCCGACCGCATGCGACCCATGCAACACCCTGCTCATTATTGTTGTATGGCTTCGACCAAACTACAGAGGAGATTTCGTCTCCAAGCTGCCTGAATGCCTTAATCACCTTCGTCGAAGGCAGATTATAGAGGCGTAAAGTGCCATCGACTGTAAAACCCGAGGTCGATATGAACGTCCGATGCCAAACTCGACCTAGAATGATATGGGAATCTCACCAGAGCCTATACAGATTACGTCCGTAGAAGCAAATGACACCGCCGTCGCTGCAGCTGGAATCTTGATGGTTTCGCGTAAGGTATAGAGGTGCTTCGCAGACATTCTGGCAACTGAAAGACTCAGAAAGAGTGTGAGTTGAAATTTCAAATGATCAGGATAGATAGACAGTCTGAGTCTACAATATTGCCAGTGATAAGATGCTGATCATGTGCGCTTGCACCGTGACATTCTAACATATCTCAACTAGAAGTTCATCCTCTCTGACGGCGTTCTCTCTCTCCTATCCCCGTTTCTCTTTCTCTTATCACCACAACAGACTGTTCAGTGTTCAAGGGAAACGTGTTCACGACGCATATATCGCTATCAGGCAGTGAATTATCAGTTCACGATGGCCACCACGAATGCCCCAAAGACGCTCGAAGACCTCAAGTCTAAACTCCAGAATGATATCAAAGTCAAGGTCGCAGGTACACCTACGCGCTAGGGATGTAAAATGTGGCTGAAATTGACGAGAGACATGCTCACAGGTATTGATGGTCAGTGGAGTCGCGTCCGATGAGTACAAGTTGACTGAACCGTACTCCATTCCGGGCAGTGGATGGAGTCCTGCGAGGGAAATTCATGGTATATTGGCTGTCTAAAATAAAGACATATCTACATGCTGATTTGTATGCAGTCCAAGGACAAATTTATTAGTGCCGCAACGGGTGATGGGTTTGGTTTCTGCAGCGTGATCTTGTGAGTACTTTGCACGCATTCCGGATGTTTTGAACTCACGCCGAGTCTATATCACAGTGGTTGGGATATCCACGACGCCGTATATCCAAACGAGCTCCTAATATCTAACAGGGCGAATGGTTACAAAGACCTGGCTGCTGTCATCGACTTGTCTACTTACCGTCGTATTCCTTGGGAGAACAATGTTCCGTTCTTCCTTGTCAGCTTTTTAGACCCAGACACCAAGGAGCCTATATGCGCCGATCCCAGAGGAGTACTGAAGACGGTAGTTCAGAAAGGAGAATCTCTTGGCTTCCAGTGCTATGCTGGTTGCGAATACGAGGTCAGCTCATGTTATCGTTCATGCCATCCTTTTTAGCTCACAAAACTTCTCCAGTACTTCCAATTCGAAGGTACATCGTTTGGGCTGTAGAGGATGCTCAACCACTGACGATAGATCAGAGACCCCCAAGACACTTGCTGAGAAGAAGTTCCTGAACTTGAAGCCGCTTACTTCGGGAAGTAAGTAGCATTTCAGATGACCCAATCCACAAGGCAGCTAAAACATCCTAGTGCACGGTTATTCCCTCTTACGCCCTCAGCTCAACAACGACTACTTCACGGATCTCTTTGACGAGACGGACAAGTTCGACGTACAACTTGAAGGGCACCGTGAGTCGGGCTTATGTACCTTCATCCCTTAAATTCTGACCCTTCAGATAGATACCGAGACAGGTCCAGGCGTCTATGAAACTGCATTAGCATACACTTCAGCGCTCAGAATGGCCGACAATGCCATACTGTTCAAGTTTTCAGCGAAGAGCTTGGGTATGAAGCATGGTATCGTGCCGAGTTTCATGGCCAAACCGTGGGGGAATGTGAGTGTCTCAGATTACTGCGTCCTGAACATAGTTTGACGGTTCTCAAGCTTCCTGGATGCAGCGGGTAAAAATCAATAACATCAAGTACATGGTCTTGATGTTCACATTTCGCTGCAGGCACATACACGTATCCATCCGTAATGCTCAGGGCAAGAACATCTTTGCAGTCAGAGATTCCGAACTGAAGTCTGGGAGAGAGGGCGCCGCATACAACGACACAAAGTTCTTGAGCCAAGAAGGAGAGTGGTTCCTAGCAGGCCTCCTTGAGGGTCTCCCCGACAGTAAGTGTCATCTTTGGCTGTATGCGTGATGCGCTAACAACATCTATAGTTATGCCTTTCGTTCGTCATTTCATCTGCCTGTCCGCATCCAACTGATATCATTCACCAGCTCGTTCCTACTATCAATGGTTACAAACGTCTGGTCGGCGGTGAAGCATTCTGGGCGCCCAACGCAGTGACGTTCGGATATGACTCTCGTTCTGCCTCCATTCGTATCATTTCTCCACCTTCCGTCCCTCTCACCGCTACTCGCATGGAGATCCGGGTCCCTGGTGCCGACATGAACCCCTACTTTGCCATGAGTGCCATCTTCGCTCTGGGCATGCGAGGTATCGAGAAGAAACTGAAATTGCCGTGCCCTCCAATTTCGCATGTGTCGCCAGAGGACAGGAAGACCGGGAAAGTTCAAATGCTTCCGACATCGCTCGAAGCTGCTACAGAACGCATGATGCGCGCTGATAGTATTGCAAGGGAGGTCCTTGGAAACGATCTTGTCGATCATTTCGGCGGCACAAGACAGCACGAAGTGAATTTGTGGAACGAGGCGGTGACGAACTGGGAAGGTGAGGGCTTGTCTTGTTTCGTTGTCAGTGCTGTCACTGACTACGTCCTAGTGGAGAGGTATCTGGAGCTGGCTTGAGACCTGCAGAAATAAAAGAATCGAATGCAAGAATCGACTGCTGTAACACGAATAGTAACTCTCGAATCCAAGTTGTACAGTCCTGATCACTGAAATCCTCCGAATTATCATATAAAAAGCCACAATGCCGCACAGAACCGAATACAAATATTATACAGAAGTCCCAGCATGCAAACCTGCGCCACCGTCTTCATCTACTCATCGGCACCACCGTCTGCACCGCCGGTCGGGGCAGCGGCAGCACCCTCGTTACCCACAGCGTCACCGTGCGCCTCAGCACTCGTCGTGGGCTCAGCATGTGCTACATCAGCTTCTGCATGTGCCGCGGTGGGACCTGGCATCGGAGCAAGACCAGGCACTGCGAGCACAGCTGTCGCAGCGGGAGACGCAGCGGCAGAATGTGAAGTGGCATTCGCTACTGGCTGTGCGACAGGAGTGCTCTTCGCGGCTGGTATTGGCTCCGTCTTCGGAGCGGCTTGGGCTGCTGCTGTAGGAGCGGGAGCGGGAGCAGTGGCAGGCGAAGTCGGAGCACTGTGTCCGAAGAGGGAGCGTTTCTTGACAGGTTTTGGAGAAGTGCTTGCTTTAAGCCAACGCAAGAAATGCGGGACATCCTGTGTTGATCAGGGGTCAGTGATGTCCACATGAAGAGAAAAAAATAAAGCAACATGCCTCAGATATCTTGCTCGCCATCGTCCTCTCAGCAACGAATTGGGGAATGTTACCACCAGGAGTACTGCACGTCGCCATACGCCATTCTACTTTGCCATTGGGAAGTTCTATGAGTCGTTCTACGCTCGTGTAACGTCCCTTCACGCCCTTCTCTTCTTTCTTGGCAAGGTCGGCATATTCAGGGGAAGACAGGTCAATGGGTATCGAGACTATCAATCTGACCGCCTGTAAGAGTTATGTTCAGGTTAAGACGACGGAACAACTCACCCTGTACGAGGCGAATTCTGGTCTAAGTGCATAGTCTGAAGTACAGTGAACACTCTAGGGGAGATGGGTGGTGGGAAAGTGTAGTAAAGCGTCCATATACTCTGAGTCGGAGAGATATCTTTGACCAACGCGACCTTCTTGATGTCTGGAACGTAGCTACCATTGCAGGGTGAGGGGACAGACTCTACTACTTATGTGCTATGAAAGGGCGTACTTTTTCTCGTTCTCAGCCTTGTTCTCCCCTAGCTTGGCCCAGAACTCATCGAAGGTTGCCTCCTCCTGGGAGTGTTCGCTCATCCTGCAATGCCACCCAGCCGACTCTGTGACTCCCTTCGGACGCCAATATGTCTTGACGGTGTTATGTATGAAGGACTTGCCCTGTTTCCAGCTCTTGCTAGAGTCCATGATATCTCGTCCGACCTTCAGGATGGTCTCCTCAGGCGGAATATCTGCATGGTAGATTAGCATTCGAGTCTCTATGCATTGTGCGACCTCGACATACCTGTCAGCTTCACGGGCGAGATACCGAGCTGGAACTTTGCGTTCGTCATGGTGGATGGTGGTAACAAGGTAGCAACGGAGTCGGTGAGAGTGGGAAGGATTATAAGGACGAAGAGTGACTTACTATTCTTGGAGTCTCACGTTACGGTCATTCCGTGAAACTGTCTGTCCCGCCCTATACTTCAGCTTCCACCGGCCCCGGAATATGTTTCATCGTTGTCTTTGTCAAGACTGCTGCGAACTACGTCGAGGGGAAGGGCGGCGGCGTTGAAGATAACAAGAGCTCGAGGCCGCCCACATTGGCGTTCCGGCTGGGTGAACCGGTACGTTTGCTTACCATACCCTGCAAGGTCATTCGTAGCTACGTTATTCTTCATTGACAGACACCTATGCTATCTCTACGACACTGTCGTGAGGGATGCCCAGTATGATACCCAAGACTGCTTTGTTCCTTCACGAGAACTAGCATGGCGCAAGCCTGCGTCGTTGCCCACCACAACGTCCGTCATCTCCCACCTCGCAAAGGGGTATTTGTCCTTCAACCTCTCGTCCGTGCAGCGGAACCTTTGTCTCATCTTGGCACTCAGAGCTGCCACGCACTTCCTCCCTAGCCCAGCGTTCCTATATTCTGGCTCGACGTGTAACATCCCCGAACTCCCATCCGGGTACACCACTTCCCAAGCAACAGGTGGACCTGCTATGCCCTTGCGCCGTATACAGACGGAGTATTCCAGACGGCGCACCATGAACTCGAATGATCGAGGAAATGTGGCTCGACTAATGACGAACTCCAGGTCGGACTTCTGCAACTCTCCGATCTCCCATTCTCCTTGTGGCGCATTCCAGACTGGTTCGTCTCCCTGAAACTCGTATCTCGAGACGAATTTGGTGCATGGAAATTTGACGGGAATCCCGGATGCCAGGCATGCAATCCACCTTTCGTGTAACGACCCGAGGAAAATAGCTTTGCCTTCTTCTCTGCAAAGTAAAGCCTCGGGGTTGATGCATTGCACGATGGAGTCGTTGGCCTTCAGCGCACGGATGAACTCGTTTAACACTCCACGGACGTGATGTTCTTCATCGGGCGTCGGGGGTGCGACAAGGACTTCTGCAGAGCAAAAGTAGCGCATCTGCATGTCACTCCATCCCGAAGAAGCGATCACGGAAAACAAGGGGGGAGGTTTGGTATTGACCTCGAAAGGGAACGACGTCCAGATGTGAAGGTTCCCGATGTTGTTCTTGGAGTCGATGTCACCGCTATACAGGCAACCGAGGATTGGGAGGGAGTATGGGAGGAACGGATGAAGAATGTCCGCGAAGGCCTCTACAGCATCCGCTGTGTCGAGGGTTATATGGTAGAGCTGAGTGACTTCAGTTGTAGCCATGATTGCGTACTGAATGGTGGCGAAATTGAAGAGGTTCATATGAATGACTTGCTTTATGCCATGCCTCAGCGTTCTATCGATCGAGTCACTGGCATCTCAGATTTAGGTGCACTGGCCAGTGACGGCACAGACCCTCCGGGCGCGCACTCTGAGTCAAGTGCGTCTTTCAAGTCCTCTGAGTCTGTGCCAGTGTCAAGCTGTCCTTAGGTGGGACACTGGCGCATTTCGGCCTCGAGGTTTTTGTTCTATAGACGTGCTAACACTGCTCTTCAATATACGGAATATACGGGTCCGCCTTGAAATACGTTGTTCAGAGTCACATTCGTGAACACAACCTACAAACTATGTAGTGTTTCGAGACTTATATGAGCTGACGAACCTGAGCCTAAATCGTGATCAGCCTTGCTATCCCGATCGCCTGCAGACGAAGGCAGTACATACTTGCTTCTTTCCACTGCAACGACCATGATTCCTACAAAACATGTTGCACAATTGCATTGCACGCTGGAATCGCATTTTACAATCACATTTCATCACATCCATACGAATCATAGGCTTCGACACTGCGGCAAACACGGTCCAGGAGATCCTCGGTAAACTGGCGTTCAGGGCTTCCTCTTGCGGACAGTGGGCCTTGGTTCAGACGCTAAGCCTTACGGCGGCAAAGACACGGCAATTTGGGCAACAGTGACTCCCCACAGCCGCATCGTTTCCCCCAGGGAGCATCTCGCGTGGTCCGTTGGGTTCGCATAAATACGGAGGGTAAGTAGCGAGGCGTCTGACGACCCAACTATCCGTTCGACAACTCTCGTTCCCCAACAATTTGAGACCAGGATGGCCTCAGCTATCTCTGGAAATGCCCCGGGGCATATGTCCCTCGATGGCCTGCTGGAACCTTCGTCCTGGCAGCTTCCTTATTTCACTGCAAAGTGAGTAGGCACCTTTTCATGTCACAACACGAGGCAATGCTCATTCTAATACCACGGACTACGTAGTGCTACACCTGGCGCACCCGAACAGTCCATCACAGATACAGTGAGTACCTCCCTACATTCGGCATAACGACCACGCTCAGGCCATTATACCACAGCTGGACCGTTTGGACGTGTCCTTGGCCCTGCTCGCGAAATACCGCAACAGTCTACGCCCCTTCAATCGCATTACTGCCGACATTCTTGTCGCTATCTTCCGAGAGCTTGCACGGGACTACAGCGACCCTCATGAAACCAGTTTTGGGTCGTACCCGTGGATGGGGGTGGCACAGGTGTGTCAGTTCTGGAGGGATGTTGCTCTGACGAGTGCTATCCTATGGACGAATATCAGCACGCGTTATCCCAAATCCGCCCTGGCATGTGTTGAACGCTCCGGGGACGCGTCACTCTCTCTATTCGTATACCACAATTCGAGCCGCGACAATGTGGCCAGTGTCCTTGAAGCCATGCTTCCCAACATAAAACGACTGCGGCGACTCATCGTCCCTTCCAACTACCTGAGGACCAGCGACGATAACATCCATGAATTGCTCCGTCCGCTGATGGAGGTCCCAGCGCCCATGTTGGAGGTTCTGGAGACGGACAAGGTTAGGGCGGAACCAGGTTGGGTTACTATGCCCACCGTATTCACAGGACATACCCCAAGTTTGACGCGTCTCAGAATTCACGTCATGGTCCCAGAAATCACCTCCGTCTCACTTTCCAAGCTTCGAGTACTCACCCTCTGTGGGCGAAAACACACCCCGATAATTGTGGGCGTCTCCAAATTCCTGGACCTGCTCGAGGCGTGTCCATTACTGGAGATTGTCAAGGTTGACAAGTCCAATTTCTCCCATGCGGAGGATGATGAGAGCAGGAATATTGAGCTCAACCATCTGCGCGTGCTGGAGATGGGGCGTACAGATGCGTCGGCTGTTATGGACGTCTTCAGTCACCTCACCATCCCAGAATGCGCCATCCGGCTCAAGGTCTGGATGGATAGGTACGAGGAGAACAAGTTTCATGTCGGCATACCGCTACCCATGGACCTGAATCCTACCCACCATCTTCGCGATATCCGCAAGATGCATGTCAGCTACATGAATGGGTACGAGGGTGTTGAGATCTCAGGTGCTACCGGTGCGAAAGGGTCAACCCCGTTCTGGATCAGCGGGCTCCTGACTTCGAGCACCATCACTCATCTCGGCGACATGGACTCCATCGCGGGCACCGTGTTCAAGTCGCTCGCGAACGCGTTCGACTTCGACTCCTTGGAGGAGTTCGCCATCACGGAGATGCGGAACAACGCGCGGTGGACGGGGTACACGAAGAAGCTATGGACAGATACGTTCAGACGTATGCCCATGCTCAAGTCGTTGTACATCACCTTGGATGGCGGGTACGACGAAGGCATCTGTCGCGCTGTGCTGTCCGCGCTCTCCACAAGAGACGACAGGACTGGGAACTTCCTGTGTCCCATCCTGGAGAAGATAGTCGTTTGGGGGGATAAGACGTGGTCCTCGTTGCAGTGCTACAAGCTGGCGAAGGAGCGCTCCAAGGCTGGGCACCCTCTCAAGAAGGTGTCTATGCGGCTGTCACATTATACCAGCTTCTCTGATCCTGCAGAGACGGATCTACCCTACCTCCGCGAGTACGTCGAGTGCGTGGACCTTGAGCCCATGGACATTGAGTTCCCGGAGTTCCCTAACTGGTCGTAAGATACAACCCCATCATCTCGTTCTGTCTTTTTCATGTTTCATTTTGTTGGATATTGTATTTTCGTTGATACCACCACTTACTTTTCTGTACGATAGACTTCCTGACCTGTATCGCCTTATGAAAACCTCCCACATCTATGTATTAGTAGGATATGTCACATATCAGCTCAAAATGTCCAGGTCACTAACTACGTCTACTCGTTACAATGATAACTCGTTCAACTGGATGTGGAAGTAGGAACATTGCTTGCGTCGGTTGCAGAAGCAGTGGCAGAGGGGGCATCGCTCGCGCTTGCGTCGGTTGGTGCGGAGCCCGACGCAGAAACCGCTGCTGTGGCTGATACTGCGTCAGTCGCAGTGGGGAACACGGCTGAATCGGTCGCCGTAGCTGCAGAGGCGTCGGTGGGGACCGATGTACCGGCACTGGCCGTGGCACTGACGAGGCTGGAGTCCGTGGCGCTGACGGCAGCTGTGGCGGCATCTGTCGTGTCCGTACTGCTGGAAGTGCTATCTGTGCCAGTCGCCGCCGGAGAGGCTTGCGCACAGCTGCACGAGTCCACATCGGGGGTCGTTCCGAAAGGACAGGATCCATCTGTACGTTCAAGAATGAGCGTCATAGACTCATGTGAGTACCGAGAGATGTTGCTTACCATCACCAAACGCGATCAAGCCGAAGGAGGGACCTCCGAAGATACCAGGATCCACACCGAGGAGCTGGCTATTAACGATACCAACAAGCTCCTGGTTCCTCGGTGCCTTCTGACAGAACGGCGAAGAGGGAACAACACCGAGGATGTTGAGCGCATTGCGGGGGTGCTGCCTGAACGCGATGGCGTTTTGGATGAGAGCGTCCGCGTTCGTGACCCCGGGGGACTTGGCGAAGTCGATCATGGCGTCTGCGTTATCTTGTTGTGCGCAAGGGTCGGAATTGGCGAGGAGGGCGTTGATGCCGTCGATACCTGCGAGCTGGACGCATGGCTCAGTGGTGAAAATGTCACCCCCGCTCACGAGCTATTGCACCGGCTCATATTAGTCTCATGAGCTGCACGTGTATCAATGTTACTCACGCAGAGATCTTGCCATGACTGAGCGACGGCGGGAAGGTCAGCCTGAGCAATCCGCTTCGAGAGGCCAGTCTGAGTGTTGTTCACAGAAGTAAAAGGGCTGATGGTGGCATTGACATTCGTTGCGGTAGCAGGTAATGCGCTACCTGTCGCGCTGGCCGTGACGTTGGCACTAGCGAGCCCGGAGTCGGTAGGGAAAGTAGCAGATGTTGTCACATTGCTAGTAGTGGTAGGATCTATAGTGGATGAATCCGTAGAATCTCCTGCTGCTGACGTATCGGTGGAAGGGTCCGCAGTGGTAGTGTCTGTAGGAGATGGTGGCAGGCTTGCTGCTTTAGCGACACACGCCGGTGGAGATACAGGGACCGCAGTCGGGAGGACGTCGCTGCTTACAGCCTGAGAGGCTGAAGGGGAAGCATCGGATGAGTCCGTGGGGTCTGTGTCCGAGGGAATAGCGGTAGCGTCGGTAGAAGAAGCTGAATCCGTTGCGGAAGGAATGTCGGTAGCATCGGTAGACGAAGCCGAGTCTGTGGCGGTAGGGGCATTGCTCGCGTCGGACGCAGAAACAGCAGCTGTGGCCGACACAGCAACAGAATCATCAGTCGCGGTAGGGAACGCTGCTGAATCGGTCGCTGAAGCTGCAAGGCTGTCGGTGGGGGCCGACGCAGCGGCGCTGACCGTGGCACTGACGAGACTTGAATCTGTGGCGCTTATAGCTACGGTAGCAGCATCTGTCGCGACAGAAAGAGTGGTCTCGGAGCCCGTGTCCAGGGTATCGTCTCTGACAAAGTGACTGGATGTTTCATTAGAATGTGCAATCAACGTTTAGGATTGTTTGCACTTACGGAGAATGAATGGGCCGTGCGTTAACCACGGTCAACAATGCGAGCAAAAGGGAAAAAGCTGGAATACGCATTGTGGGATGATGAAGAGATATGAAAATGTCCGAAGAAAGAAGCGCAAGTTGAACGAAGGCAGAAATGAAATGAAAAGGTACTCAAGAGCACCGGGCTCACTATTCACCAGGACTGACGGTTACATCCTGGACTCGGAAGTCTAACGTTCTTATACCTGGGATTGCAGGAAGGCGGTGACGTGTGGAGGCAACCTAGACAGTGAGCGCAACAATAAAAGTGTCGATCTTGTACAAACCGATAGATTAATATGCGACGGCAAGTTCGCGCAACGTCAGATGGCGGGTGTCCAATATGTATCTCGACAGCGAACACTCAGCGCTGACTATTCACGTGAGAGCCAGACACACAAAACAGCAAATAGCTTGAAGACTCACCACAATGGAAAGAATGTGGGATTTGTCGCAACAATAGGCGAAGGCTAGACAGTGTCAAAGCAATGATAGAATTGGGCGAACAATTAAACATTATAAAATTAGATCTACTCCATAGGAATGAAAGGACTGCGACGTGGTGAAGGCGACTCAATGACAGAAGGGAGTGTTTTGGCAAGTTCCGTGGTTCCCGCAGGGAAAGGTAAATCATCCACAAGCTTCGGCAGCACCTTGTCAAAGTTTCCTTTGTAGTGGTTGTGTTGTGCCAATTGGGTCATTTTCTTCTTCGCGTCCCGAACGAGTACATGCGCATCGTCAATGCCGGGTACAGCACCCTTGACGAAAAGCAGGTTGAGCCTTGTGTCAACCCGGACAACAGGCAGGTTCTGGACTGTGATGCGCTTTGCACCTTGACGTCCAGCCATCTTCTTTCCTGGCCAAACACGTCCAGGATCCTAGCGGGCAAGGCTGAGTAAACATTAGAATGGACGGCGATCGGCAACTGACCTGGTGAGCACCAATAGATCCGGCGGCACGATGAGATGCGGAAACACCATGACTTGCGCGTAGACCCTTGAATCCCCACCGCTTCATGACACCCTGGAATCCCTTTCCAACCCTATTGTCAATGTCAGAATGAGTGCAAGTGAAGAGCCTCAGGAAACATACGAGTTTGCAATAACGTCAACTGTCTGTCCTGGAACGAAGTGGATCGCAGACAAGGTAGTCCCTTGAATTGACGACGTGTCAAGAGTGTTACAAAAATACATTGGAACGTACATACCAACAGGCACATGGGCGTCGGGGGTTACTGCAAACTCTTTGACAATCCGTTTCGGGGGCACGCCAGCCTTCGCGAAGTGTCCCAACATTTGCTTCGTTGTGGTTTTCTCTGGTCTATCCGAGGCTGCAACTTGAACGGCGTGGTATTCGGTCTCGTCTTTTCGCACAGTGACCACATTCGCAGTGACTTGGCAATTCTCGATCTGTAATTATGAGAGATGAATTTTGACAGGATGATAATATGTTTCATACCTGCAACACGGTGACGGGATAGCGTGCACCATGGTTATCCCACATGGCTGTCATACCGCGTTTTCTCGCGATTAAACCCGTCCGAACTGAGTTTGCTGTCCATTTCGCTGGTGGCTCTGAAGCGACTGCACTAGCACTCGTGGAAGCCGCAGCATTAGAGCCTGCGGTCGAGTGAATGTATCTTGTACATATTCGTTGCCGAATTTTCCAAACGGCGAGCATGACGAGTTGGATGAGAGTAGGGATGGGACGGGTTTGACGGTGGCAAGAAGAGATTTAGTGAATGACCCATTTGAGCGGGCGTCTATGTATGAGACTCTTCGGATATCTCCGAGTGTCGTGTCCCAGGGCGAAAGGTTGCTTGCCGCTGCCTTCCGACGTCAAAACATAAACTTTTGCGTCCTCACCCAGGGCATCCTTCAACACCACTCTTTACATCTCCTGTAAATCAAATGGAATGGTCGTATGGCCAGGAGACCATCGCTCATCGACCGAGAAAAAAGAAAGCAGCGGCAAAGGCAAACGTCGAGCGGAGCCGGGGCACTCGTACCCGGTGAACGAGCCTGGTACTTTGACTTCCGCAAACCTTTATCGAACAGGAAAACGTCTGGAGTGGTCATTCTTGAATCATGCGGTCGAATCCAGTGAGTCCACATATTCTTCGGAGCAATTGTTTGTTCACAGTTGTGCGCAGAACGAAGGCTGGTTGCACTGAGCGACCTCATGGTTCTTCCACCGACGTCGCCAATACCGCTCAGAACCTTTTCAATTCCTGTCCTTCAGAAGGCTGAGCAAGCTGTTCGTATTTACCTTGTCTACTCCACGGGTGCACGCTCACCCATTTGAATCGTAGGCGCACTTCTTCCGTTTGCAATATGCAGAGGTCGAGATCACCTCTGAATTAATAAGTGAATACATCACCGAGGATGTACGATCTGAAGACTTGTTGCGCCAATATGATCCATATGCTGGGAATGCGCTCGCTCTCATTCTCTGTTATGGCAATCGCAGAACTTCCCCGACACTGTATTTAGCGTTTCCTGCTGGAGAAACCGGATGTGAACTCCGTAAGTGTGCTTGCTAGCTCATGTTTTAGCACGACTCACGTACACGCGGAAGATATCAGCCTTCTTCCTTACCGCGAATCCGAGGGCGTGGTTTTCGACCCTTGGGCACATGCAGAACACGCCTTCAAATCTCCCATCCAACAAATCATCACTGCAACTGTAGGCGAAGCGTTCGGACGGAAGATCTCAGGTATGCGTTTTTATTCATCTATGGAAGATGCACTCACCAATTTTGTCCTTACTAGTTACCGCATTTGCTGTCAGAACACTGGAAGCCGTTCATATCATGAAGCAGACACATCCTTCTCAAGGTGGCCGCACAGAACATGTGTCAGTTATCCTGCACTCCGAAGTCAGAAACAAGCGCATAGTGGATCTCATTTTTTGCCACACATCATCCGATGAGGTGGTTGCGCTTGTTGTCAATGAGTGTGGTGATGTGTTCAGATGGTCAGCGAGAAACGGCGTGAAGACTATGTAAGTCTCTTCGAAATACAGCTTCTCGAAGCTTCAATTGAAGATGTGTCGCAGTGAAAGTATCACACAAGATGAACCTCTACATGTCGCCTTTCCTTTCTTTCGACTGGCTCGCTCTGCAATGCAAGATTCCTGCCTGTTGGCTTCTGAGAAAGCGCTACACTTGATTGATTTGAAAGTATGTCCTGATCTAATGACATGTATGTGTAATGTCACTCACTTTCTCTCCTAGGCTCTTTCTCGTGAAGTAGTCTTCAGATTGCCCCCTGGGTCTGAGGTCTTCACTTCTCTCCTGGGTTCCGCCGAAGGCACTCCTGTTCGCGCACTGACAACAGCGCACATTCTGTGGTTCGATGAGCGGCACCTCCAAAGACCAACTATTGCTATTAAGCATGGCCGTCAAAGCGATCCCAATTTGCATCTACACGCGCTTTCCTTGGATAAGGGTACGCTCTATAAATTTCATGTCAATTTTTTTTTAACTGAGCTTCGTTGCAGTCCCTTTTACATTTCTCACTTCTCGAAAAAACAACCTAGTTACTGCCTACGACGTTTCACACGGGAAAGACAAGTTCGTGCACATTCATAATCCACCATCCGCTCTACCAGCTATCCGGACATTGGAAACCAAGACACGAGGAGAAGTAATTTTTCGGCACCCTGCAGATAGTGCGGGAAATGATGCTACGATGTTCCGGCTTTCACTTCGTGGTAGCCTTCATCGAATGGATCTCAAACTTATCTCGAGCGATGCGCCGGACAACTCGGTAGACATAGAGACAACCGTCGAATGGTCTCCAGAAGTCCAAGAGCTCAGCAGACTTGGTTCCGTTCGCTCAGACCCAGGACCATTGGGGCGACGGAATTGCGAGCTGTTCAACTTGGACAAAGCGTATGAGGGTACGTGTTTTCAAGCTTCGACACTCATTTGCTTGTCATGCTCACGATTTTGTCTAGATATCTTGATCAATGAAGACGCAAAGGGAGGGGATTCCGACGCAGTGTACGACCTGATAGATGGCATGACCATGTTTTGGCAGAGCCAGGAGATGTCGGCTGAGCACATATTGACAACGTAAAGTCGTTGCACTACATGCGTTGTCTCCCACTCATGGTCATTCAGATTTGATATTGCCTTCGGCTCAGGTGAAGAGCCATTGGACGCATCCAGAGCAGATTTCTTCAAGGACAGCACACTCAGCTCAGTACGGGGTCACCGTGCATTGGTTCAAGGACGCATACCTCGTGACCAGCTAATGCGACAAGCTCCCTGGCAGCACGACATCACGCCCGTGATCAGCCATTTCGTTACAGACATGTCAAGTGATCCAGCTGCACTGACCTCTACTTTGGGCAAGTACAACCTTATGTCGGAAGACGATCGACCGGCTCCATCATATCGAAGAGAAGCCGAGGCGCGTGAACAACTCGCGCTTGACCTGACGCTCTCCGCCACTGTGTACTCTGCAGGGTTCAACGACGTGAAGCAGAAAGAGGAGGAAGACGAAATCCTCGAAGTCATGTCTCGGGCTACGAAAGCCTTGTCTCTAGAGCATACAGAGCCTCCACCGGTTTCATTTGGATTTCTTCGCCCACTCAAGACGGAAGAGGAAGGCACCTTCTTGCATTCGGACTCGGAAACCTCCATATGTCCTCTTGGAGTCCGTCTGTTACTCGACGATTGGAAGGTGGGTGTTGATCCTGCAGACTATATCTACGAAGATCCGTATGGTATGGTCGGAGCCGCACCTGCTATCAGACCTACCGCTCGACCTCGACCCCTCCCCGAAACGATCGCTCCTGTGGTCCAAACTCTGCGACCTCCGATCACCACACGTCCTCCAATGATTGCGGCTAGTCAACCCACTTGTCCACCACCGACAATATTCCCCTCGAGTCAACCTCAAGAGGTTAGAAGGGATATCGGTTGGGGAAGTCAGCCAAATACGATGGACTGGGTGCAGCACACTGCATCGCAGGAGCCGTTCTCTCGTACACAAGCAATGCCTGGGCCTCACGGAGGAAGGCCACCTCCCATGAAGAAGAAGAAGCGGGCTGGCGGGTTCTAGATGGTGGTGACGCCGCACGTGTGCTCATACGCAAAAGTACTTAGTATAATCTCGTCCTCATTCTACACACCTGTCCGTATCATACGTATTCGTAATACTGCAGTGTACAGATTGCATATATCTTTTGCAAGAAGGTCGTTCGGCGATATTGTTCGAGTACTCCACTAGTGGATTTCCATAAACAGCAGGGAGCTGCTCTGTACAGCGGCCGTGTCCGACGACCAACTGACCTCTGAGCACCACTCTCTTGCTTCGCCACACCCATCATCTTCATTCTCATATTGCTGTTAGACGACGCGGTTGCCCACTACGACCTCAACAAAGCTGTCGCTATCACTCGCTCGTGCAGCAGCACGGATCTGGACTCTTACTGGCCCTGTAAGAGCATCCTATGAGTGAGAAAAGGTGCCTATATTCCTCGATTCCATGTTTGCCGCCTACTTGTTCTCACCTGGTCCCTGTCCATAAGGCCATCAAATTATCTCTTCGACTCGGCTGCCCTCCATGAGTCTCTTCGACGTACGGCGGATTCGTGTGCTTGTGGCTCGTGCGCGTACTGACTCGTCCAATCGTGTTCTGCAGGAAACAAGGCTGTGGTGTGTGCCATCTCGGCCAGCTACATCTCGACGTTTGCTGGGTACCCGGTGCGTCTTGACGTTGGTAGAGGATGCTATACGACACTCACCTCTGATTTCTTGCAGTTGGACTCTATCAAGTCCAGGCTACAGACTACGAAAACGCCCATATCCATTGCTAGGCTCGCCGCACTGGTGTACCGCGAAGAAGGCGTAATTGGGTTTTACAGAGGGTTATGGATTCCACTCATGACAATCTCATTTGTCCGTGCGTACTCTCTCGCATCTATGACTTTGGCTCCTGTCTGACACGCTCTACTTGCAGGTGCTGCATCATTCACCATCTATACCCGCACGAAAGAATATTTCAGAGATAATCATATGCTGTCTCGTAATACAATGCTGGACGTCTCAGCAGCTGGTGGTATTGGGTATGTGGTTTTCGTTCCTATGCATTGGTTTTAGCTGTAACACTGCTTGCTAGTGGCGCTCTGTCAGGTTCCTTGATCTCATTTGGAAGTGCTCGTGAGTTGCTGCTTTTACTGTTGCTTCAAGACGCACATTGACCATGCATGCAGCGTTTGAGCTTGTCAAGGTGGTTCATGGTCCCGCAACGCTTGAATCACTCAGCTCACGCTTCGAGATCAGGTCCGACGCCAGCTGGAGTACTCGATCGCAGCGACCAAGGGTATTCGTCTCGTGAAGCCACCAGGAACTATTGAAGCTATTCGCGACATCTTCCGCACGAACGGCATTTTTGGTTTATACACAGGGTTTCGTTTGCATTTCGGTACGTGTGACTCTTTTGTTAGGGTACTCTTAGCTGACATGAGGGTGGTCGTGCAGTGCGCGATACTCTCGGTACAGCGCTCTACTTCTTCGAATACGATGGGTTGCGTCACATAATGGGACGCGCTCCCTCAGGAGAACAAGGCGACACACCGACGTGGTTACCACTGCACGCTTCTCTAGTGCCGTTCTGTTGTGGTTCAGTGGCGGGAGTCACGTCTTGGGCACTGATCTATCCTCTTGATGTGTATGTAGCTCTCGTTTCATCACAGGCCTTGGCTGATCCAGTTTATTCAGTGTCAAAACGAAGGTACAGCAGCGTGCATTGGCTGGAGAGCGAAAACGTACGGTCTTTGAGACGCTTCATCGTCTTATCAGAGGTGCGTCTTTCGTTGTCGGTTGTGTTAAATCATTCTTATGCACATTACGTTTTAGGACCAGACCCAAATGCACCGAAACCTTTCTTGTTGGGTGTTGCACGCATATACCGAGGACTGGGCGTGAGTGCCCTGCGAAGTGTTACGACGCACGGTTTGCTATGGACATTTTTTGATCTTACTTCTGCTTATATTGACGGCCTACCTCACGCGAAGGAAAGTAACATAGATTCATGAATCAATCAATCACCCCAGGTGTCCGTTTGCCCATTCGTATTTACCACGAGTCATCCACAGTTCTCAATGCAACACGCCAGGTGCTAGTTTCATTGTACAGGCCTTGGAGAGGGCGAATAGCAGCTGCTGGTCGTGTGAAGTACTGAACATGCTGAGCCTGTCTGCACACGTTCCCCCGATTCCTTCGCCCGCCACAGTCTCTAGATATTAAGCCGCACCGACGACGTGTCGTCTCCGTGTCTTCTCGACGTCGGCGTGCACAATTATCCACTACACTATGGTGTCACGATTTACCAGTGCTTCCCTCAGGGACTGACCGACGTCATAATCACTCTGATGACGCCTCGTTCGCACACGTTACACCACTACACCACGGAGTCGCTACGTAGAACACGTTGCCTCCACCCGTTCTTTCTCTCCTGGCCTTCCTCTTTCCTTCGAACAAGTTTTTGAGCATCCTAGACACTTTCTGAGCAAAAAGAAAAGGAAAAAGAAACAATACCAGCAGGACTCGAACCTGCGCCCTCTCCCACACACTTTTTGTCACTTTTCTGTCGTCGTAACCACCTCCATTCTCCACGCCAAAACAACAGGTTTTATTCACACAGTAGGTAACAGGCAGTGTCCATGAGCACGTGTAATAATGAATGCGGTCCAGAGCCAGTAATCGAAGCGAGCGAGCGAGAGTGTACAATTGGGGCGGGAAAAGACGAAACGAGCATTGCACGTGCAATATCTTATGCGGTCAGTGCAATATAAGCGAACGAGCGAAAGCATGCGCAGGAGAAGAAAAAACGAGCAGGCGAGTCAGTGCATATCTAAGCGAACGAGCAAGAGCGTGCAATGTGGGCGAAAAAAAAAGAAACGAGCAGGCGAGCGAGTGAAGAAAGAACGGAACGAGAACACGCGTCGTCTCACGAGAGCTTGCAGGAGCGACATAGCAGAGACAGGCCCGTCCAGTCAGAGTCCCATGGGAGCCGTCCAGAAAAGAAACGAGTTCCAGTAGCAGCGTTCACAGTAGCAGGTCAGGAGAAGCAACGGCAGTGATCACAGGCAGAGGGTATCGGCACAATGGCCATGGCGCACGAGAAGAGGAACAACCAAAAACAGATCACGGGGGCAACTGCAGGTCTCTCAAGTAGAGGGTCCAGCAGCAGGAAGACGAGACCAGTTGTGGCTGTCCGGACTCGCGTCGGCATCCAACATGCGAACGTCGGTCACCATGGTAGACACCGTCGTCGTCGCCGGTCCCAGTGCATCGAGGAGAAACGGTTGATAGTTGAAGGGCAGAGGCGCAGGAACCTCGGGAAGGACAAAAGCGCATCCTCGAATGGGCGGAGGACGTACTGTCGCTCGCCATGGCGGTCTTCCCACCACCGGTGCACTCCGCATATGGTTGGAAACGAATTGCAAAGAGTTCAGGTGCGTCCGATACGCCTCCTGCTTCCTGAGAACCACCAGATAGTGCACGCGCCGGCGCGAGCTGTACGCTTGGATATCTTCGAGCATACCCAGGCATGCTGTATGGGCTTGTTTGCGTGCTTGGTATTCGCACTCAACGCGGAGCGATTCCATCTCGATGATTTTCTGAACAAATCATAAACGTCAGAGATATAGGGAACGGATATATTCACAATAACACGTACGTGCAATGGGATACTCGCGTCCCGCTCCAGCACCCCGTCTGTGTCCTCTGCCATGGTAACGAGTGCGGGAACGGTAGCAGCCTTGCAAAGGGTTCCGTTGATCCAACGCGGCTTCGGAGGATCGGGAAAGTCCAAGAAGCGGTACTCGAACGGTTCGACGGCATAGTCCTCCCGAAGACGATCCTGCAGATTCAATTCGTCTACGGGTGACGGAACAGAGCCGTTGACGTCGAAGGCGGAAGGGGCAGAGGGAAAACCAGCAAGGGGCGGCGGTTCTTTCAATGCCGCAGGCAGTACCGCGCTCTCGTCACCTCTGGTGTCCGAAACATACTTTTCGACGATACCCCAACTCCCTACATGAAGCGTGAATGCTTGCTGTTCGTAAAGTGCGATTTCCTGCTCGTCCAACATGATGGCGTCACTGACAGACCGCTGACGGCGAATGAGCTCTTGCCACGGACCTTGAGGCGAAGCAACTCAAGCGAGAGCTTACTCTGGTGGGATAGCAAACTCGTGTCAGCAGACCTTGCTCGCTCTTCGAGCACGCCAAAGACTGACCGTGACATCGATACATCGTGGGTATATGAGATGTCATTCACAGGTTTCGGGAACGCCTTCGTTTTTGGTGCCTTGTTGGTTGCCTTGTGTTTCGTAGACCCTGCCTTCTTGGTCTTGGGCTTGGTACCGGTCTTGTCATTGCGCTTCTTGACTCGTGACCGAGTGCGTCTACCGACGTCGTCGTCGTCGTCATCCTCCTCCTCCTCTTCCGTCGAGCTGGATTTCCCGTCGTCAACATAGTCCCCAGAGTCATTATCCTTCTTTTTCTTATGGAAAATATGCGTCAGCTCCCCGCACGGACAGCATATAGTCACTCGAATGAGACGTACTTTACTCGCCCGATCATCTTGCCCCGCATACACATGCGTACTGCCTCCCCCATTGCCGTTCAAGTCATCCGTCGAACCTTGTCCTGCGCATGGTTCAGTAGACGGCCAGACAGGCGCGTTCTGCCATGCATCATAGGTCACGTCTGTAAAGCCAGGACCGGGACCGTTCCCGAAAGACATTAGATCGGGAGGAGCAACCATCCCCGAAGCCAGTAGGAAACATAAACTCATTGGGCGCGCTAGTGAGGTGCAAAAAACCGACCGCAAAATGAGCATCAAGAAGGGCGTGTACAGAGCATGTACAGAGCGCATCGGAAACAGGCATGACAAACTCACCCATAGGGAAAATAACCTGACATGATCACCAAGTAGCAAATCGGACTGAACGTTACAGTCGGCTTGGCGGGAGCTGTACTGAGATCGTAAAACCCCAGTCAAACTTTCGGATGCGAGCAAGGTGTGTGGTGGTCGTCGCGGAAGGAGCAGAGAAAGTCTGCAGAGAGTACAGTACAGAAGCACATATTTTTAGTAATCTATCCACTCTATTGAAGACAAGTTATAAGGTACCATAGCCAAGCGGTCTACGGCGACAGATTAGAAATCTGTTCCTCTTTGAGGGCGCAAGTTCGAATCTTGCTGGTATCGAACCTTTTTCTTTTTGGCGCCTCATCCAGACGACGCTGGAAGTTTTTGGCGCCCGCCAGCTCGAGTCCAACTCGAGTCGATTAGGCCCTGTTCGGCGACGCAAGTTGAGTTGAGTTGGGTGAAGTTGACCTGCCTTATATGGACGTG
Source organism: Antrodiella citrinella (assembly GCA_004802725.1). NCBI lineage: Eukaryota > Fungi > Basidiomycota > Agaricomycetes > Polyporales > Steccherinaceae > Antrodiella > Antrodiella citrinella. Next base: position 88,387 of record SGPM01000084.1, read on the forward strand.
GGAATGATATCTGTCAGCGCGGACTCGAGATCAACTCCAGCTGGGTTGCGGAGTGACACAAGGGTGACAATTAAATCGGCACTGATAACACCTTGCACATTTGTGTGCGGCGCGAAACATAACTCCCCTTTCCTCCCCTCCTCATCCTTCCCTTCTTTTCTCGTACTCATTGCTTTTTAATCACACTCTTTTGTAACAAGTCCCCTTTTTATTTTACACCTCTCTAGTACAGATTCCACTACATCTCCACTCCATGTTCTTGTAAGATCTGTACATAGTCATCCCACATTGCCTTGGCAATACTGTCTCGTCTGTTACGTGAGGCGTAACTTCGGCACGAGTTCTGACTAAGACAAGGTTCGAGTGAGACGATGAGGACAATGTGCAGACGAGGACGATGTTCAGAGTGGAAGATAACCTCTTATTAACAAGGAGGTCAAGTTGGGGAACAACTTGACCGAGGTGTACAGGTATATATACTAGTATGAGAACTGCGGAATTGTTATGGATACCTGGACATGTCTTGATCCGCTCTTCTGCCACTACGACTAAAACTCTGTTGACAGGATTACATATTATGTACCGGATTTGACTAGCACGAGAAGGGGCTCGGTATTACCCGATCGGGTTCGACCGACGATTGATGCGCATTATCCATGACTCAACATTATTACTATCACATCAGAATCTATGACGAACCTTCCAGGACGTTCCAAGTAGCTTCCGGATTACAGTAGAACCTTGTAGTAGACTCTAGGAATCACTGCAACTATCTACTGTAGACAGTCCTCGATGTATTTAAGAGACACATAATATACAGAAGAGGAGCATCACTTCTTTACCCCAAATCTTACCCTGACTGAACATTTCTTCTGTGTGAACCGTTCACGGAATACGCCTCGCGCTATTCCTGAACATCGAGTGCATCAACGCAAGTCTGTATATCAAACGTGTAGTACTATTGACTAGTTCTAGTATCACACTCACGCATATAAGAAACCATAAGATAGAATCGGATCTGAGGATTAAGGAGAAGAACTGCATTTACTTACTTGAATTGCATTCTTTATTAGCTACAACTGGCTGCCTACACTACCTAAACAATACTTCAACTACAACCACGATGGTGGTCCCCAACAGGAATTGGAAGGAGGATCGTTCGAGTACAAAGGAACTGCGGAGGTGAAAGGGGGAACATTCAAAGGGAACCATTGGAACGGTGAGCGTTGATGAGACCCACGGCTCGCTGGTACCGGATACGCCCATAGGAGACCATTTTAGCATTATTCCGCGGCACTTCGGACCTCTTCGAGTCGATTCTACGATACGTCGGACCCTTCCTA